>JAOXYL010000105.1:16938022-16948367 GCA_028564955.1 Terapon puta
TGTAGCAACAACCACTGAGATATAAAAGCAATTGGAGGAAATTTAATGTACACTGAGGAATGGTTAACTCTGTTGGTGCATTATGCGCAGTTGGTACTTTAAAAGGCCCAGATTAAAAAGTGGTATCACGTCAGGTGTCCTGTGGTAAGTTAACAGCATGTAATACTCTCATATTGTATGAAAATATTAGGGAAAAAAGTCAGTCACAAGGGCTTCTGTCTGTATCATTGCACAGGATTAAGTGTAGGATAGATGATTTGTGTGCATTTGTTGGAGCTCTGTTCTCATCACTGTAGACCACTTACAGAATAGCATCCTCTTATAGTCAATGCCAGTGCAAATGCTGCAGTGAGCACCTGGTCCAGTGACACTGTGTCCTTGGCTGAGGAATTCACACACTTAACCCAGAACATCTCCCATTTTTAGACCTGAAACACAGCTCAAGTGACTGACTTTCAGTGACAGCCAAACAGATGGTTCTAAAATGGGGGGTTTTAATAACAAGGACACAATAAAGAGAGATAATGGAGCCCATCTTTAAAAGAGGTTAGCAGCACAGTTTGCTTCGATGACAAAGAGCTGAAACGGTCAGAATCACTCCATCAGATCATGTAAGGAATGTCCTCATGATTCAGTAGCCGAAGATAGCCTTATATACTCATGAGAGCAGCCAGTGTTTTGAAGACAAACTGTGACCTCTGACGCATGCAGCTCTCCATCTGCTATAATTCCTTCCCCTCTCCAGTGCGCACTTTGTAAGTAATTGTACAGGATAGAAATGTGACAATGCCAACTCACCTCAATTCAAGTACATTTCTGGTCCAATGCTTTTTTTTGCTGCTGACTGTGCAACTTAAGAACACCTGGGTTGTTGGTGAGTGCAGCTCAGTTACTTTTCCTCACATTATTTTACTGTTGGCCCAGAGATTTGGCATGTCTATCCTTCAGACTACCACTGCTGTGGGAGAGGAACCCCACTGGGGAAATGAATATATATGCTTTCACACATGGAAATGTGTATAAAGTCCTGGCTTTTTAATGCCCTCTTGCAGAAGTATTGGCTTTAGAAACCTTTTTTGCTCCAGCATGACCACCACAGCCAGAAAATTGTCAATTGTGGTAAATCACTCGCTCACTCCGGGACGTGTAGCTGGCAGTTTGTGAAGAGCAGGTGCCAGGCTTTACTGTGCTGAATCAGTTGTGTTTCTAGGCAGTGGGGGTGTTTTTTGCATATATGTGTTGTATTAAAGGGATTATCATATTGATTCTGTGTGCTGTTGCAGTACCAAGGTAGCTCAATACACTGTATGTGTAGCCGCAAACATGTTTTGGACCCAGTCCGCTTTTTTTTTTTTTTTTTTTTTGTAAACCATGTTGTAGGTCACATAAAATTAACCTGATGGATTTGGTTAGCACTGCTAGGTTCAATTACTTAAGCTCTTGAATAACTATAAATTAATAAAAAAAAAATCCCACTGTTACTCCCACCAAAGGAAAATAAGATCTGTATACCTGACATATTGTTTTTTGTGCCACTTAATGGTGTGGCATGCTTGTTTGAGTGGTTCTAATCATTTTTGTTGACTATATAGTGACCTTTTATACAGAAAGCCGTGAAAGTCTTCTATTGCAAACCACCAAGACATTTAGTGCAAGTAAGACTAGTATTGATATCACAGTAAGTACACCATTCGGCAGAGACAGATGAAATATGGATTTCTGTGGTAAAATAATGACATATGGTTGCCTTAACATGACCAACACAGGAACAACAATCTGTAATTGTTATCAATATCTGGTGATGGACTGTACTGTAGTGCTGAAATATGTATCTACTTTGGAAAATTAATACAAAAAACAGGCCGCCATTTTCACTTCATCCAATAACGGAGAAAGTCTGCAGTGTGATGTGATTTTTGTGTGTTTTTTTATAAGACTGCTGGCTTAATGGACTGACCATGTATTGACTCCCCACAAACATGAATGGGTAAATTAAAAGTAATGTTACAGTTTTTCAAGATCTTTCTAGATGTTATTTGGGTGAGTAAGAGTTATTTTAGGGAGGTTAAAGCACGTGTATTCACTGTTTTACTCCTGTTACATACGATCACGTTTGTCATCCTGCTCACTGATGTTGTCACAGGACAACTCTCGACAGATCAAAAATGAAGTTCTGGGGATGCTCTACAATAAACTACAATGGCTGTCTTCATTGTATTCACAGATTATATGACCAGAGGCAGTAGTATGACTTTAATTTTTTGGATGACTGTGGAGGCAAACTAACAAGCATGCTTATTATTAAGATAGATTTGTTGTTGGTTTCTGTCTTTTCATTGGATTTGCTGCTAAAAATAAAAAGGACCATTTTTATAGTATGTTCAGAATAGGATGATCAGATTTGCATGTACGTGGTACAGTGTACTCATTCCTCACACTTTTAGAAGCAAGGCTGGCTTGTACTCTCTCCACAGGATCATTCAGGGGAATGGGCAGATGGGAGATAGGCCCAGTCATGCTTCCCCTAACTCTGGCCCAGCTGCTTGGAGATATCACACTCCATGTGTGGTGATTAATAGGTCCTGAGGAACACGTCACACTTAGTTTCAACTGGGGTAGAGACGACTTGGTCACTGAAGAAGCAGCCGGTGATGAATGCAAACGCATGTGCTCCCTCACACCTACATGCACCCGCAGTCAGAGTTAGCCCCTTGGGTGAGCGATGATGCCAGCAGCCTAGGTTCAGTCTTTACTCTGCTGGGTCAAATGGGGAATCCTCACTGTGACCCAGATAAGCTGTTTGGCTTAAGAGTTGTTAAAGTGATTTATTATATTTCTGTTAACTACATTGCTTTGGTTTTTACTGCTTTACCTCAGTATGATCATCTCTCTTCATCCCAGTCCTGCTCCATGAGGAGACCTGCGCTGTGAAATGGCCCAGTTACTTTGTCCCAGCCGGTTGAATAGCACAGCAGGTTCACTTGTAACACGTTACTTGTAAAGCATATGCCATCGTTGTTTTGAAATTTCGCTCACAACCTGTTCATATGTATGCGATTAGTGAACTGAATTTTTAGTCTGTTTGACTTGTCAACTAATCTCAGCACATTATACTTGTCTTTTAGGTGAGCCACGCAAGTTTGACCCAAACTTCAGAGGGCCCGTTCATAACAGGTATGACAAATACTCATCACCAGCACCGTTTGCTTTATAGTTGTAATGTAGTAATGTAGCAGCGTAGATAATGACTGGGAACAAAAACACATTTTTGTTATGTTTTGTAATCTGAATTAACTGACCTTTTAACTACTAGTCACTGTCTTGCAGCATCTGATTCTTACATGTGTATTGATTTGGCCTGTTGTGTAATCTTTTTGGCACACAACCCTGACCACACGCTGATAGATTGATCATTTGTCATGCTACGTTAATAAAGATCGAGGCCGAGTGCTGGCAGCTCTCTCCACTCCACTACACAGATCGATGGCCATAAGTCAAGCTGGTGGCTGGAGTTAGGCCAATGACACACACTATTAACCAGCCAGATACACCCAAAACAGATGTAGTCCACACATCACCTGGACTGTGGCAGGGAGGGAGTGAAATGTCTCCTGTTTTTCAACCAGCAGCACAGTAGTCGTAATGAACTGCAGTCTGCTATCTGCCTCGTGAGGACTACAACTCTATAAATGTCACAGCTAGTTATAGTTTGTGTTGATTTGACTTGAAATGTGTGTTCCAAAAGGTGTTTAAAAAGCAGTTTGTAATGGGTTGGATGAAACCAAACTAAAAGACATTAAAGCACTTTAAAGCTAGTCAATTGGATATCTGTTTAATTTAATGGGTTACATTATATTGACAATTAACAATAAATGATGTTATATCCAAATTGATATGAAATAGTCTTTTATGAGCATTTTGGCAGTCAACAACATGCACACCAAAAAAGAAAATCTGAAAAACCTCATATAAAGAGGGTGGAAATTTCAGTTCATGTTTAAGAGATGTGAGCCACTACATGTAAAACTGCAGAACTAGGTTAGGTAGGTTATGGTTTTTCCCTTCAAAAATGATTACATGGGAGTTTTAAAATGAAGTCTTCATTTTAACACTTCTTGTCTTCTTAAGCACAATGTGGAGCAGAATTTTGGAAGAAAGCAGGAGCCTTCGAGGGTGTCACCACAGGCTTTTTGTGATGATTTAGTTATTTTCTGAGGCAATGTAGGCTCTTATCTCTTTTATGTTCAATGTCAGTTTGGCAGGCTGCTGTGGAGGCATGTTTCAGTCCTCCCGTGTCTCTTTATCCCACCCTCTCCAGCCCATTTCACTGCTACAGCTGGGTGAAGACTCCAAGGATACTTTGATGTTTCTGTGGCTCAGAGGCTTTTCTTAATGAGAACTGGGAGTGAACCGACTCTGTGGTTGTCTTGTTTTCATGCAAGCTCAATGCCTAAATGAAGTAATCTTATCTGTGGTTATTGAGGAGTCCTCAAACGGACAGGCAGAAGTGGACACAGCGCAGTGTTAATTCGAACTGGCTCCAGCTGTGAGCAATATAATACACAGATATAATCGGCAAAAACACACACAGATGAGCCACAAGCGCACAGCCATATTGCGGTGTAATAATGTCCTTTATGGTGTCTTTTGTTGCATATCTGTGCTCACAAACAAATGTAACTTCAAATCTGGCTGTCTCTGCCGTCACAGTGTGTCTGTGACAACTTTCCCAACGGAGCTTTGCATGTGTCAGAAAAGCTGCTCACTTGAACCAATGTCCCTCCTTTGCTCTCTTGACCGTGAGAAATTTCCCTTTTGTGTGCAAATCTGGCCCTCCAAAATATCCCTTCCTGTTAATGTCTGTTACAAAGCGAGGACAGGCTGGCAGATTCTCACCACAATAGCACCCATGCTATTCTCTGGCACTGCTGCCATCTGTGTCACCTTGGCTCCCGCAGAATATCAGCGACATGAATATAACACTGACACAAAAGTTTCTCATTGCATTGACAGAGCTTCCACAGCCCTTTCTTCTTTCAAAGCAGCACTTCCTGCCAGTAGAGCCCATCAGCAGGGCAATGTTTTGGTCCCTGTCGATGTACATGTAGGTGACATCTGGAAGATCTAAAGTTCGTGAGTGAGGCCAGGTCTAGGTCCGAACAGATTTTGCAGTTTGACTGTACTTTAGATATGACTTGCAGTCTTTGCGGCCTGCTTTCCTGAGATAAGAGAGCAGAGCAGAATTGTTTTCACTCTCCTCACTTTGTCAGCTTCCCTTCAACACTCACCTTTCCATTCTTCAAAGGTGACTTTGTGCTGTATTCGCACCGGGGTGCTGTGTTTGCATTTTGTCTTACCAACGCAGTCGTGTCTATGCGAGGAAGTTGGGTAAGCAAGACAGATCTACAGTAACAGTTGCAGAATGCTGGAGGAGAGGCAAGGTTGACTTTAGACTCCCACCCCTCGCATCTCCCCCTTTAATCACCTATGATGTGTGTCTGAGTGATAGCGAACTTATCTACCAGCTGAAGGATGAGAAGGGATGCAAAGGCAAGGAATGCAGCCATCGCCATGGCAACCCAGGCAGCTCTTCCTTTTGTTCTTTTTTGAATGAAGTGAAATGGTACTCCCTTGTCTTCCTTTGTTAAAAATATGCACAATATCAGCAGCAGCTTTGGAGGTAGCGGGGCAGGTTCTCTTCATATTGTCAGTGTAAAATTGTGGTTCTCTGTACCAGGGAGAGCTGCGTCCACTTGAGCAGCCTTTGTTTCTCTATTATTTCCAAAAAAACATAATTGTTCTGCTCTCTGGAAAAATGTGCTCCAAATGTGCTGCCCAGGTTATGAGTGGAAACTACATTAAGACTGAGGAATCCACAGTCTTAATGTAGTTTAGAGTGGTGATAATGGAGTCGCCTTATTCTGAAATGAGAAACAAGGAGTATTAGCAGCCCCACTGGGACAAAAGAGATTCCAAGTCCTCTGTATTGCAAAGTTCAACAAACCGATCTACCAGAGCAGCCTGTTAACATAGATTGCAAGCTTTCCTGCAGTTATTAATGTACAACCATAAATGGTGGCTCTTAATTGCAGCTGCACTTATAAGCAGGATCATTTGCAGTGGGATCTTAAATTATGCAGCTGACCCTAAATTTACGATGCTACACTGAGAATACAGTTTAAATCGTTCGGTTTGTTCCTTGTTTGCATCTTAATGTAACTGTGTCTATTTAAGCCATTTTACCTGTGTATTCATGGGGTGATACTTAGATCATATCCTCTGTGTGAATTAGGGCTCCAGTCCCTCTTGACTGTCTTCTGGTTAATCATGCAGCAGCATAGTATAGAACCATGTAACCATGCTGCATACAAAGCACAAGGACAATCCGCTCTTCAAAGATCCACACACAGGAAACGCTGTTGCATCTCTTAGCTCAGGCCTCTTTTTGACAATGGCCTTGTTCCTTCAGATGAAAGAGGAGAAGGGTTGAGAGCTTGAGGGTTTGTATGGCGTATGGTGTTGGGGGAGACTACATATGTCCCTTGTATTGTACCACCGGACACAGTGGATTGAACTCGGCTGTATTCAAGGCTCGGCTCGGTACTACCTCATAGTCTGAACACTTTTGAAAAAGGGCTAAGAAGAGGCTGGACTGACGGCTTCTCTCAGGGTGGTAAGGAGGGGGAGAGTGCTTGTTATGGGAGACCAACAGTGAGGCAGTGAAGAAAGACTCAGAGAGAGTGAGGCAATCTTCAAATAGCTTCCTCTGTGCCTGTGGGACAGTTAACTCTGGAGAGGAGGGGGGGATTCAGGGTCTCATTAGAAAGTCAGTACAGCTCTACTACAGTTTATGAAAACACAGATGACACCTTGTCATGGCTGGTAGCAGGCACTGCACCCAGATATAGAGCTCAAACTCACTTGCCAAACAGCAGCTATGGCATGATTACCAACAACAAAATGGTTAACCACACAAACATGTTTTTTACTCGTTGAGATGAAATTCTCAATTCCCCTGTGGGATACATTAGTACATATATTTGCACACCAACCATTCACAAATAACCTCATTTTTCTCTTGCTTTTAATCTTGCTTTCTCAAATCACGTTTCTCCCTTTTTTCTCACACAGGAGCTGCACTGATGTGGTTTGCTGTATTATCTTCATCATTGTCATCCTTGGCTACATCGCTCTGGGCACTGTGGGTGAGTTTTTGACACTTTATTGCTGATTACGTCACATAAAATTTCATAACGACACCCAAACGCACACATACACAAAAGTGGTGATGCGTTCTGGTCTGGAAATGTGAATTGCTCACTTATCCGGTTCTGTCAGGTTGTACAAAGCAAAATCTCCAGCTGGTAGAGTGAATGGAAAGGTGAAAAGCGTCCGACTGTGTCTCTGTCTGATGATAATTTGACAAAATGGACCTCTCCACAGGATGCCCCAACACTTAAGGAGAAAACAAGCTGGCTTTTCTTTGTTTTGTTTGACTTATTCATGATTTCATGGTGGCTTATTGAACAAAATGTGTGATTGTTAAAAGTGTGTGGGAGTTGAGGAATGCATCTCCTCTAGAGAAATGAGCTATTCTCTTTTTAAGTGGGAGTTTCACTACAACATGCAGCTTGCATGTCTAAACTCTGGATAGGTGATCATGTTGTTCCCGTCAAGTTTTTTTCACTGGATGACCAGTCATCCCCTTTCATTCAGATTTCCTTGAAGCCACTAAGTTCTCCTTTCATTCAGATTTTCTTAAAGCCATTTAGTTCATTTAGGTCAGTACGACAGAGTGTCTATTTTGTCTGCAACTGACTGAAGCTGCACAGACTTGTGAATCTCCCAATCAGCTCTGCTTTTCTTTTTGTCTCCCTCTTTACCCTTTTCTCTTTCTCCCCTATTCCTTCAAGCTTTCCCTTTTTAATTTGACTGCCTTTCTCTCTACTTTTTATTCATGCCTTTCATTTTCTTTCCTCTCTGCCACTTTTCTTTGCCCCTTTCTCAGACAAATGCATATCCTGTTTTATCCACACACCTGACCACACATTTCCCCCCCCCTCCTTTCGCACACTTGTATGATACGCATCACAAATTAGGGGAAAATGAAATCCCAATGCTGTCACCAAAGTGCTGTCCCTCGCCAGCTCGTTGTCAGTGTAGTCACGTCTCAATCTGGGCATGGGACATGGGAAGGACTTACTGTTTTCCAATAATTTAAAAAGAGCAGAAGCCACGACAATGGATGTGACTTCAAATAGAGACTGACATGTCTGCAGTCAGTCAGAACTCTGTGTTCTGTCTGCGTAATTCTACAGTTTCATCATCCTCGTTGTGTCAGAGACTTGCAGACTGCCTTTGTTGTGCTGTCTTACGTTCGGTGCAATCCTTCATTGACTGGCAAGGTGAAAGGCCTTAACACTGTGTTGTTCAGGTTGGGCAGACAAATGAAACACAAGAATTGCTTAGTAAATTGAATTTCAGGGTTACTGCTACTTCAATCTGGAAAAACAGTACAAAACAAATTAAACTGGATTGATTTGTTGTTGTTGTTTTATGTGTGTTCATGTCTATTCTTAATTGATATGCATATGTGCAAGTTCCCATTGTTGTCTAGTTAACTGTGCATTACTTTATCCTCGCCAAGGTCACAGAGACACATATGGCCTTGTCCTGATGCATTCATACAACTGAGAATTCTTAGTGAATTATACAGGACCTTATTTGAAGCAGCTGTTGCTGATGATTTTCTCGTTTACATAAAAAACGAGGCATGATTCACATAGGACCACATAGAGTCAGTATGTAGGGTATGTTACTGTGTTTAAGTCCACACGGTTTAAACAAAAAAAACTGTTGCGGTGTGTTTTCAGCTTGGATCCATGGCGACCCCAGGAAGGTCGTCTATCCAACCGACAGCCACGGCCAGTTCTGTGGCCACCAGAACACCCCCAATGCGTGAGTGAAAAAAAAACCTTCTTAAATGATTGTACACTGGAATAATTATGTTCTCCAATTTGTCTGTCAGCTTTCCATTGTTATCTTTACACTCACAAATGGCTTTGACCACAGCACATGGAGATGGTTTGTGATTAATTATGGCAGACTTTACAGCAGGGTACTCTCTCTCACGCTCTATATCTTTCTCTCTCTTACTCTTTGAGTGTGTGTGTGCTTAAATCCTTGCCAATAGCACATTGCGCAGTAATGTTTTGAATCATTCTAATTGCACCCCTTTTGTTGTCATCTGCATTTGTCTCCACAGAAACAAAGCCATATTATTTTACTTCAACATGTTGAAATGTGCCAGTCCTGCAGTTTTAATTAACCTCCAGTGCCCTACAACCCAGGTAAGAGACTGAATGAAGCCCCCTCTAGCAGCCCTTTTTTCCCACTGCATTATGTTTCTCTCCGAGTTTTCCTCCATGCTTGATTATGCAAGATTGATGGGCCTAGTCATTAAGAGGATGTGTTGCCTCCTGCAGCTCTGTGTTGCCAAGTGCCCTGACAGATTTGCCACTCTCCTGGATGCTTCGAACACCAACAACATGGACTATTACAAGACTTTCTGCAAGCCGGGCTTTGAGTTTGGCAGTAAGGTGAGAGACTGTGGTTAGAGGTCTTTTTGCAAAGTAGATGAAAGTAAATTCATTGAGCCCTGATCTTTGGATGGAGTGCTCTCTCACTACTGTGTTGACAACATCATGTTTTTGCTCCAGTTTCTTGTGCTTATTTGTCCCCAGAATTTTATTCAGGAAAAAGGGGCAACTGTGGAGTTATTTATTAGAATTTAGACCTTCTTCTTCTGCTATAGACATGGTTTTTCATCAGGTATGATTTTATAAGACAATCATGCCTAATAGGGCTGTCAAGCATCCATCTTCACTTTTAGCTCTGCAGTCGTTATAATGAGAAACTTATTTGAATGTGCTTTGAGAGACCGGCGGAAGTGAGCTAGCAGCCGCTGATGCACATCGCAGCCCTGTTCAGTCTGCTTGCAGCAGTTCAGTGATGGTGACGTTGGCATGATGGTGTGTAAGAACCAGAGAGTGAGGTGGTGTGTGGGAGCATCTAACAGCTCAGTCATACTGTTTGTACTGAATCATTGATTCCCCATCCCACATCATCTGAAGTATGACAACGTTACATCAGACATGATTCTGTCCAACTGGCATATCTGACTTCTTGGTCTTGCATAGGATGTTAAAGTTCCTAAATATGACATGAGGAGCGACATGTCGCGACAAACCATGCACACACTTGCACACGTATATATATATGTATGTATATATATATATATATATATATATATATATATATACATACAGGGATATGATGTGTATTA
>JAOXYL010000105.1:16948723-16967023 GCA_028564955.1 Terapon puta
TATATATATATATATATATATCAACACTTCTGCTGCAAGCTGAAAAGTGACCATTAGTTTTGGTCTGAGATGTTTTGCTCAAGTCTGATATTGATATTGAAAAATAGAACGTTTCATCTGTGTTAGATGAATGGTTACAGATAAATCTGCTGTTTTCAGTTGTTTGACTCATCATCTCCTCTGTTTCCCTTTCAGACCATTGCAGAAGTCATACGAGATGAAGACTGCCCGTCTATGATTGTGCCAAGCAGACCTTGTAAGAGAATCTGAATATCTGTAAACACAGTGACACCACAGTAGCTCATTTTTTGTTTGCCATGCCACTAAAGACCGTTTAAAAATGTGTTTCAGTCCTTCAGAGGTGCTTCCCTGATTTCATTACAAGAAATGGAATTTTAACTGTAGCCAATCAGACCATCTTCAAAGACGGTGACAATAACCAGAGAAGTGTCACCGATCTCAAAGATGCTGCCAAGTAAGATGCGCTTCCCTTCAGCATGAATGTTCATCCTTGTAGTATAATGAGTGAAGTTATGCTTATAGAAGAGGCAAATACACAATCTGCATAAATAATCTGCCCTGTGAAATAAAGTGTTTTCAACTATTATGTTGTCAATAGGACTGCCAAGTCTGCACCCAGAGAGTTCTGGACAGATATGACAGGGTAGGACAAGTGGGCATGTCACTGATGCCCACGAATGTGTCCAGCCACATTCAAAGTCTTTTGCATGATAATCGCATGAAAAAACAGCATACCCACAAGTTCAACAGTAGAACTTCAAGGGTACCTACAAGCTTACAGCCAGCAGCTGCTTTGTAAACCTATGCTATCAACATGTTAATGTGCTGAGACAGCAAACGTTGGATGAGCAGAGAAATCATGTGTTTCAACCAGTGAGCTGATATTATAAACATACATGATTCTGTGTTTGCTGTGATCAGCTTTAGTTTGCCCGGAATTATGTGGAAATGTAATCTGCTTTTAATGCTTTTCTTTTTGTAGCCAAGTAACCGCCATGCAGCAAGGAGTGGAAAGGTCTCAAAAATGATTTATTTCAGCTTCACACCTTCGCCCCCGCTGTAGCCAGTAGCTTTGTGTGGACTAACCCTCCCACTCTCGCCCTTCATCATGAAGAATCTGTTCCTACGTCCCTCCATCTGCAACAGTGGCCAGAAATGAAACCAGACTAGTATGATGTTTTGTGGCATATTTCAACCTCAAAACATCAAGCCATCTACTTCTTTGTGAGCCTTTGTGTACAGTGTTAGATAAAATAGAGTGATATATGGTGCCCCCTGGTGGTCATTAGAATTACTTCCTTCATCTAAATACACATTCAAGTTTGCATAACAGTTTTGGATAGGATCCAAACTTTCGTCCAGGGACGGTGTTTCAGTGACCTTTAGGGAATTGAATTGGAGCTCTTCACCATAAGGTTGTTTTCAGAACTGCTTCCATTGTTCTGTTTGCCTCATGGCAATGTTAGCTTGTCCTCTTTCCATCCCTTGCCTGTACTTTAGAGAGTTAGAGTCACAGGGTGTCTGCAGTCAAACTTTGCTGCGTCTGTGTTCTGATATTGCTATCAGTTTTATTCTCAGTCAGTCAGTGGCTGAATTTAACCTACCCTCTGCCATTTAATTGAACATTATATCCATATTCAGTTTCTCCCATGCAAGTATTGTATATAGGATGACTTGAAGTGACAAATAAAAATAGTTAAAATCCCTCACATATTATACAGAGTTCTTTATGTTTAGTATCTCAAGATTTTTTGCCGGAAACTTAAACTGTAAACAGAAGTAAATAGGTTATTTAGCTGGCACATCCATTAATATGTGCTATCCCACTAGGTGCTTTTCTGTATCTCATTCAGTAACACACTGCTAAACCATTTACCGCCGTACTGAAGAAACTCATCCTCAGTAGCGCTTCAGTATCACTAATGCTGTTTTATGGCTTTTTGATATGAAACTTGCGATATTTCTTTCCAGACCTTCATAACCTGATAAGTAGGTCTTAAAACTTGAGAATATCAAAAGCATTTTGAAACTCTATTCATCTTTGTTTCTCAGTGAGAGCATTAAAGATAAATAAAGTGTCAAAATGTTTTGAGAAGCCCTAGTAAGTAAACTATTAGAAGCAGCAGCAAACCTGCCAGAGCCCCTCTCTCTGTCCTAATTAAAGTGCTTTTTGTCATCACTTCTCTTTTTCCCATCTCTCTTTGTTACTCCATCACAGAGGTATCGCCAGTCTGCTGAATGCCAAAGAAGTTGGCATGAAGATCTTTGAGGATTATGCAAATTCCTGGGACTGGATCCTCATGTAAGAGTGGCTGTGGCTTTTGGTTATTTTCATTTTTTCACTTCTATTTATGGATTACGGTGCTTCTCTTTGGGGACAGAAAATCATCTGAGATATTATGATGAAATAGATTTTCACAATGTAACTTTACATGCAATTGATTCCTTCTGCCCTATCTGCTTGAAACCCCAACTTGTCCTTATGTATATAAGATCTTTCTGGTAAATTTATTTGTCTAATTTCATGTGGATCAGCTTCCAACGTGTGTGTGTTTGTATTCTTGCAGTGGTCTGGTAATAACCATGCTGGTCAGTCTGCTCTTTATCCTGCTGCTGCGCTACACTGCTGGTGTGCTCCTCTGGCTTATTATCTTTGGTGTCATCACAGCAGTCGGCTACGGTGAGTATGCACTGTAGACAGTTCCCCACACTGCCAGCAGCTACTGCATACTTAGTACACCTGTCAGAGATGTTGCCCACATGTTTTACAATTGACTTCCTCACCTATCTTGATGTGAGCAGCTCTGTTGTCATGGCAAACTGCAGCAGATTTATCTTTGTCTTAACTTACATCTTGCATCTTTTCCTGGCTCTTATTATGTCCCTCTGTCTCTCTTTGTCTCTCAGGTATCTGGCATTGCTACTGGGAGTATAGCACTCTGAGCGGGAAGCCGGGTACCAATGTCACCATCTCTGATATCGGCTTCCACACAGATTTCAGCATTTACCTTCAGCTCAGCCAAACATGGCTCATCTTCAGTATGTCGCCACCCATTGCCATACCTTTACTTGCGCTTGAATGCCAACACCTTAAAACATATTTGTTGTATGTTGACTGAGAGCAACAAACTTTTTTGCAGTGATCGCACTTTCTGTGATTGAGGTCACGATTGTGATAATACTGATATTTCTGAGGATGAGGCTGCGCATCGCTATTGCTTTATTGAAGGAGGGAAGCAAGTAAGTTTAGATGACAGCTGTATATGTATGTATGTTTGACTCTTTTTTTCATACATACAGCATCATCTAAAAAGATGTTTTATCCCATTTCTAGGGCAATCGGCTACATCATGTCAACTCTCTTCTACCCTATTATCACCTTCTTCCTCCTGGCCATCTGTATTGCTTACTGGGCTGTCACAGCTGTGTATCCTTTGTAATGATTAGCCATCTTATCTGGAGAAGTACATGAACTCTGCTACTTTTGTGAAATCTGTTGACGTTTTACTGTAGAAACACTACATCAAGTTAATTAATACCATTCACAAAATTATTTTTAATAAGCAGTCAACATATCATACGCGACTGTTGTTGATACATTTCTAAAAAATGGATAATGATTTGTTCACTTGGTGCTTTTGTATTTTTAAAATGTAAGCAAAAGGGTATCAAGCTGATGTTGTTGTGTCATTATGTCTTGATGAATAGTTTCACAGACCTAGATTTGCATTGCCTGAATGAATGAGATGACTGTATCATTTAATTTAAGCAAAGCGGAGTGGAGTGTATTTTATCAAAGTCATTGATTGATGTGTGGAGGAAATGTGTTTTTGTCCTTAACCAGGTTTCCCCCAGTTTCTTAGCATCATCTGGTAATGCAGTCTACAAGGTCACATCTGCAGAAGATCATTGCATGTACGCCAATCTCACGTGCAATCCAAAGGTTAGTCCTCCAGTCTCTTAAGAAATTAAAATCAACAGAGAAATACTGATTCTATTTGGAGTTTGTTTCTTTTACGATGTTTTGTTTTCAGAAAATTGTAGTGTATCATAGATTCTGTGGAATATTTCTTTGTCTTTCATCATACTCCCAAATGTAATCAATCAAAAGCTAATGTAATAGTTTCTTTTTATTGCCCACAAGTCAAATCTGGAAGCTGGCAGTGAGTGCCGTGTAAGAACCATTCAGTCAGTCTCTAAAGCTGTCATGTAAATAGAGTTCACATTAGTGTCTGACAGCTAGGAAAGCTTATTTGACAGATGTTATTTATAGCTCTGAATGGCCTCCCTGGTTTGTAATGGCAACTTGAGGGTAATATGGTCCACACAACTGTTAATAATAATATCAAATGTTATAATAAATATGGGACAACTTGAAAGTAGCACAATGGGAAATAATTCATTAACATGCAAAACAGAGATAAAGTGTTGTACGGTAAAGTGAAGGGAAAAGTGACACTAGTAACAGAAATATTCAGATACTACATTGCATTACTCTTGTCTGACTAAACATCAAGATTAAATCTGTTTTCTTTCAGACCTTCAGTCAGACCAACATTACTAAAGTGTGCCCTGGGTCACAATGCATGTTTGCCTTCTACGGTGGGGAGAGCGTTTACCACCGCTACATCTTAGTCCTTCATCTGTGTAACCTGTTCGTGTTTCTGTGGCTGGTCAACTTCACCATCGCGCTCGGCCAGTGCACCCTGGCTGGAGCATTCGCATCCTACTACTGGGCCCTGAAGAAGCCAAACGACATCCCCGCCTGCCCCCTCTACTCAGCTTTTAGTAGAGCCATACGGTAGGGGAATGCAGCAGGCCACTTTTGTACACGTCACAGTTAAGATACCCAGTCTGTACAAATATGTCTTTTACCGCTTAAAAGTCCATTTAAGACTTGTCTGGTTTGGTCAGAATAAAGGATTTCCCATTATAAGCATCTTAATGTCCGTTGTTCCATTTTGTTCTCTCATTTCTCAGTTACCACACAGGTTCTCTTGCCTTTGGTTCCCTGATCCTTTCTGTGGTGCAGATGGCCCGAATTATTCTTGAGTACCTGGATCACAAACTGAAAGGTATGCTATTACTCCTAAGAATACAAACTTCCTTGCTCTTCCCACAATTCAATGATGATTACGAATCAGATGCTGATGATGGATGATCATTTCCCAGGTTCTCAAAATGCATGCGCTCGATATCTGCTTTGCTGCCTCAAGTGCTGCTTCTGGTGCCTGGAGCATTTCATCAAGTTTATAAACAGAAACGCATACATTATGGTGAGTTGAGAAATGTTTACTTTGCCAGTAGTTTAGATTTATTTGTTGTATGTGTTAGCTCAGCTGTCAGTTGGCCTGGATTAATTCTTAGTTACTCTCTACCAAGCTCTGTGTACTCTTTTTTTCCCACCAACAGATAGCAATATATGGGAAGAGCTTCTGCACCTCCTCCAAGGATGCTTTCTTCCTCTTGATGAGGAACATTATTCGGTAAGAAAGCTTTATATGTCTGTCAAATCCATCCAAAGAGTTTTAAAAGTACCAAGTAAAATTAGTCTGTTTGATTCAAGCCATATACCAACCTGACACATTAAAAGATGTGTAGATTTAGGCTCAAAAACAATTACTGAATGGAAGTCAATCTATTTTTCCTTATTAGCTTGTCCATTATCTCCTGTTTATTGGTGTCTTTCATAGGTGTTTCTTGAGTCTGTGGCTGAGAAATTGCCTTTTCTGATTTTCCTTCACTCTGGCTTTTCTCTGCCTCCCTTGTAGAGTGGCTGTCCTGGACAAGGTGACAGACTTTCTCCTCTTCTTGGGAAAACTGCTTATTTCAGGAAGTGTCGGTGAGTTTTCATGTTTCCCACAGTCTGTGAAGTGACATAAACAGCAGCATAGAGGGAAAACTGCAGATGAGACAGGATGAGACATCCTTCTGAATATTTAAAGGGGGATAAACTGTCTCACTCCTAGTTATTTCTGCCATGCACACACTCTATTTTCACGTAGTTTACATAATAATAAGTTAAAATATATGTTTCCCAGGCTATCTGCATTCTTTGAAAATTGTTTTTTCAATTTTAGGAGGCCCTAAAATAGATTATGTTTTGAGATATTCATTTCAAAATAACACAAAATTAATCTTATTATATCCTCTCTAATTCCTGAAATCACTAAAACTTTTATAAAGGACATTTTTAATGGTTTGGTGAGAATTACCAGGTTTGTTGTCATTATTTTCTTTGCTTGGTTAGGTGATATGTTGCCATTTATTACACAAAGAAATAGTTCCTCCACTTTATGGTACTTCTTAATATATAACATGACATGTTTTAAGGTAATCCATGTCTTTTCTCTGCCAATGGTGCTTTCCAAACATGCTGTGATGGATTGCACGCTTTTCTTACCTCTGCTTGACATTTCAATCAGTCTTTTGTGTTTTTCAGGTGTTCTTGCATTTTTTGTCTTCACACGTAAAATACCAGTACTTCAAGAGCAGGTGCCATCCCTAAACTACTACTGGGTCCCTCTTCTGGTAAGGAATGTAAATTGTGGGCAATGTAAAGAGTAATTTTACCAGCAATAACAGCGAGGACTGAATGAAGTCTTTTTGTGGGGGAGGAGGTACATTTGTCCTTTGTTACTGTGCACACAATATTTAACTTGATTCCAGAACTGTGCTGTTAATATTGTGAAAAGTGGAATTAATCTCCATTTTATGTTGGTGGCTCAGTTGGTACCTTTAAGTAGAGTGATCCTGTAATTGCATTTTGTTAAAATAACAGTAGAAGAAGATTAAAAGGCAGCAGGAGCATTAGTTTGACAAATATAGGGAAATGAAAATTTACTTCTTCTGTCATGGACTGTACTTCTAAAACATTTTATATAGCTCATTTTATGCGATTTACATTTGTCACATTTTTGCAGAGTATGGCACTGATGAAATGTAATCCTTTAGAAGTCATTTAAAATGTACCCAGCATGTTTCTCAACGTTGGCACTGATTTGCATGAAGACCTGCAGGCCTCAGGCAGTGGGATCTGATTTATTTCCTCATCCTTCATAGCACCATGTTTAGCACTTTGCCTGTCTCAGAACAGAGAGAACCCACACTTTCTGGTGTAAAGTGTGAGGTATGCAGTTCGTCTCTTGTCTTGTCTCTTTGTTCCTAGCTTTGGAAAGTTGGTTAATCACATTTACTGCATATTTCAATTATTCAGATGAGATTACAGTGTTGCACGAGATAAGTCAGTGGTTCATATTATTGTTGATGTTGGAATGGCAAGTTGTGTAGTTGCAGAATTTAACATGTTGCAGGGGAAAAACTGACTTTGACCTGTTGATTCTTTCAGACGGTGATATTTGGATCCTACATGATTGCACATGGCTTTTTTAATGTATATGCCATGTGTGTGGACACGTTGTTCCTGTGCTTTTGTAAGTATGCTGGGGGGGTTTTCAGCACCTTTACCCGACAGTGTGAGAACATGACTGCTTGTATTAAGTGGGGCTATGGTAATTAAAGATTAAAAATCAAGCAGCCTGTCAGCAGTTGATTAAAACTCTATTCTTCTTTAAAACGACCTATGAGTTATAACGGTGTCCTGCTCCTTCAAGCTGTCTTTAATTCCTGCATGACCTTTTTGATCATTTATCTTCACTAAGTGTTTGCTTTCCTTTCTCTTCCTGGTTGTCACTATGCTGCGCTTTGTCTGCTTTTCCTGTTCCTCCTCTCCTGTGCTGGGATCCGGTCTCAGGCGAAGACCTGGAGAGGAACGATGGTTCTTCCTCCAGGCCCTACTACATGTCTCCTGGTCTGCACAAGATCCTGCGCAAGGGAGAGGAGGGTGCCAAACTATGCACTGCCTCCTGAGCGATGTGCAACCATTTTACTGAACTGTTGACTCTCTCACTCACTTTCTCCATATCTGCTGTATGCGTGAGGGTCTGTACGTTTGAGAGCAAGTACTGTAGGGCTAAACTTCAAAACTGGATGCATCCCCAGCCTGGTCAGGAATGGCGTGGACATGAAAGGACATGCTTTTACTAAAGTTCCCTGCAGAAAAAAGGCATGGGGGACAAGAAAAAGACCTCTGTTTACTTCCTCTCTTGAGCCAACTCAGATACTTGCCTTTTTTTCTGCCACGCTTCTGTTCTTTTTTTTTTCCTTCTCTGCATTCTCTGCTGACCTCTGCCTTACCTTGAGGGTATGTGTCAACTCGCAGGACCGATGCACAGGCTGAGATGAATATGATCCGAGCATTTTTACCTAAACAAACATGAGGACCTTAAAATGTACAGATACCACTGATGGACTATGGCATAAGGCATCACCATGAAAAAGTGGTGGACTTATGGGAGCACCCTCTTGTCGCACTTTGGTCTTCTAGTGTAAAAGTGTATGCACTTTCACATATGGGAAAAGAACCGTGTGATTTATTTCTTCTGTCTAGCATGATTATTTTGCTGGCTGTTGATGTTTACCATTGGTTTCATAGGTTGCTTTGATCCACCATATATACACTAACATGGACACACAAATCCAAAAATCGTGTGTATTTCTGCACTTAGAAAAACAGGTTTCTCTTATTTTACATCATTTAAAAAAAATTAAAAAGGGTCGCAATCATTTCAAAGTTTCCATTATGGCCATAGATGTACTGTAAAACCAGACAGAGACTTTGTGGGAGGTCAAGACTTCAAAAGACATTTTATGGTTTTTTGCTTAATATTTGAACAGAACCTGACAGTTTTCAGGAAACTTCTGAATGCAGCCACTAGTTTATGTGCCTAGATGTGAAAAAAAATTTGTTCCTCTTACTCTGTGGTTTTAGACCTAACACCAGGAACCTTTTGCGATACAGTTTATAAAAGGATGTCAAAGCCATTTTTGGTAAATTTTTTATTGGATGGTTCAGATGTAGTGCTGTTTTAATACTAAGTATAATACACACATCTGTCTGGAGGTTATTCAGTGTTCTTTTTGTATAGCAGAATTTTTTTTATCAATGAAATCCAATGAAAATGTGAATCATTTTTTTGAATAAACATAAATGGTTAATTATTGTCTGGTGCATTTCACAGTACCCTGCTTCTGGTTTTAAGTGCAAATGCAAAATGATCAGAAACATCAGGGTCAGACTTTGATGTGCAAAGTAATTCTCTGTTTTTAACACATTGCCACTGCTGCCTCCTAGTGTGGGATCTGGAGGCGCACGACGGCTCTCCGGAACGGCCCTACTATATGAACAGAAAGTTGCGCTACATCCTCAACAAGAAGAACAGCATGACAACAAACATGGGATAGACAAAAGACAGAAGGTGGGAGAAGGAGAGAGACTGAAGATCATTACCAAATCCTGGTACAAGCACATAAGCATTTGTCAAAAATAACACAAGCTGCAGCTGTACACTGTAATGAACTTGTTTCTGCTGAAATAGTCTTTAGATAACACCTAAAATTTGATTCATCGAGATACTCATATTTTCTGAACTTCATAGTTCTTTGTTATTTATCGCTTATTGCAAAAGTCAGTTAGCCAAAAAAAATCTTTATATTGATTGGTGGCACAAAGTCACACCAAGTTCTTGAATATTTTTCTAAATGTTAATGAAATATGTGTTAAAGCCACAGTCACACGACACAGTAAGTTCCTATTGGAACAATTGATTTCTTTCTTTATTGAGACTGTGGTAACATCAGCTGTTTTTGCTCTTAATCTTCTGTAGTTGCCAGTTTTAACCACTTGGTGGTGCCAGTCATCACCAGACATTTTATGTAGGTTTGGATGCACGGCTGATTGAACTAGTTTGTCCATGAAATGGTCAAACATTAGCTCATGTTTATAATATGTTATCACTTTTTTTTTTTTACCTCAAATTGTCTCATATTGAGAATCATATTCACCACTTCATGTCCACTATGTTTCACTCCCTAAGTACCCTTTCCCTCGAATTGCCACATTAAATTGACTTTGCTGTTTCATAATTTAAATTTCTAGATGCTCTTCTGAGATTTTTAAAAGAACTTCAGCTGCCAGTGATGTAGGTTCTTGTCTTTTCCATATGTTAGAGGTTATAATGAAAGATGAGGTGCAGGGATGTTATGTATTTGGACGAATGTCATATAAATATAAATTCAGAGGTTCATCCTCTGCAGTAGTCTACATGTGCAACCACCGAAAACCCAGAATCATTACACATGTACTGCTTTTTTTCTCCTTAACCTACTGCTGATATGGACACATCCTTGTGTAACTCAGAGGGCAATGCAGTGAAACCAGTTCAAATCATTATCACCATTACAATGTGTGCCTGCTTTTAAATAATACTCCCCCAAAATGTGTCTCATTATTGAAGAGTCTTCTTCTGGTTCAAAAATGGCTTCCTGTACAAAGGACTGTGGCAGTTGAACTGAATGTCAATTACAATGTGATGCAAAACTTAACACTCCCCAAAACACCCCAAGCTATACCTTCAGTATAACCCACTTCTTTTCTGTCCATTTCAATGCTTTGTAAGTTTCAACCAAACCTACCTGAGCTACAAACAGAAGTAGTGTATTCAGCTGTTCCACAAACACTCTTCATCCGTGTGTTCAGTCTGTTTGCGACAAGAGAAGTTTGAGGTGTTTGTATTGCTATTTTTCAAATGTTTTCCCTTGATATAAATGATACCACTGTACTGTATGAAGGATGAAGCTTCCGCCATACAGCTGGTAAGTCTCTCATAACAAGATTAAGATGATAACAAGATTATTCGAGTATCACCTTAATTCTGAAGTATTAACAAACATTTCTTGTTGGAGTACTTTACTTCATTTAAAACAGTGTTTTTGTCACAGTGGATCCTCATCAATCCAAAGAGGGGCTGGTCCCACTCAGTGTTGGTCAGTTATAATGGTATTAGTTTATCTATTTTAGTTAATAATAGTTTTTATGATTTTATTTCAATTTACCACATATTTTACACCGCTTTCCCCCAGGAGTATAAGCATATCTTTGGCATCAGACAAAACAAATATGAGAAAACTGATGTCAGTATAGTTTGGCTCATTGTTTGTATTACTGCTGAGCCAGGATGTGGAGGATTCGTTAGTTTAAAATTGTCGGTTTAAAGATTCAGGTATTACTAGCTTGTCTGCACTGTGATAAAGTAAGTGGGTGGCACGACTGTTGGCAGCTCCATACACTCCATCCTTGTATTTCACGGACATCAAACATCCGGTGAGGTCGTTTATTCCCTGAATTTGTGTTTATGCATCACTTGAAATGACGCTCAGCTTGAGATCTCTGAGATGTGACTCATGCTTGCGCCGTCTTTGTGCTGTGTTTGACAATCCTGAGAACCTGCCCTCATGGTGCCTCGAAGTGACAGCACTGCCAGACTTTACACACGTTCTGCCCCCGTTTGAGCCGAACACGCTGGGACATGCGCAACATAAGCATCAAATGCAGGCAAAACAACTCGACTTGTGGATCTGAAAGGAGAGAATTGATGCATGTAGGGCCACAGTGTGGTACATTTTTTTATACTGAATAACTACCATACTCCCAGTATTTTGTATCTTTATATGTATGCAGCTCAGGTTCCCATGAGGGTGAATACCTAAGATCTGATAAGTGAAGTCAAAACGCTTTTTTTATATGCCTCCCCCTCCCTTCCATGTCTGAAAATTAGATTCTTTTGGTCAACCACAGTCAACAAGTAGACACAAGTAAAACTTCTCTCTTGGTTAGAATGTGCGTCAGTTTTCTTACCACAGACTCTTAAAAGTCAAACTCTGAAGATGTAGTGCTCCAACCTGTCGATACTCCAAACAGTTTCTCTTGTTGCAGCTCATTTGTTGCAGAGAGCTGACAGGATAAAAGCCTCTGTCATATGTTTATTTATACTGTAAAAAGTGCATGTTTTTAACAGAATATATTGTGTGTATGTTCATTTTTCAAATATAGAGCTGTTACTTCTATTTTTATCAATAAATTGTTTTTCTATTGTGCATTTGCATTCTTCCTAAATCCTAAATATGCACACTGAGGTCTAAATTCTGCACCTGTGTTCATTCATTCACCTCGTGGATTTGTGAAATTAGACATTTATTTTCAAAACAGACTTCACATACAATAAATAAATTAAATAGCAATATTCAAACAGTGCTATACAAACAATTTCAAGTTCACCTTCATAATGATGAGTTGACATTGTGGGTCTGATGGCGTTCACTTAGAGTAGCACGGTCAAACTGTGTCACCAACTACACAAACAAATATAAATCTATAATGTAAGATGTCACAATCCTATGAGGTACACTGAAACCTTTCCATTTCCACGTAACAGTACATTTAGGACTGTAAATTATAGTCAGCCATAATATGCTCAACAGTGAATTAAGTGTTTTCAAAGAATATCAACGTGTCATGAATTACTGGCAGCTCAGGAAAAGGAAAGAGCTTTAACGATTCACTTAATATGAAATAATATTTACCATGGAGATCTGAATACTGCAGCTGTTAATGATGGACCATCGCTGGTGAGGTCTGAGGGTGCGTGTGCGTGTGCGTGCGCAAGCGTGTGTGTGTGAGCAGCTCAGGCGTGAGATACGGGCAGGGAGGTCATGGCGTGGGCAGGCAGCAGCGGTTGAAACATGGATGGAGGGGAGTGTACTGCAAACACACGCACACACAGAGAGCATTACAGTGGGGTCATTACACTCACCATAAGTAATATTAAAATCTATAAAAATGTATTTAACTTGAATGTTTCTTCCTTTGTCTCACTTAAACAGTTTGATAGAGATTATTATAGATTATTTAGAGAAATGTAAAAATCCTGATCAAAATCCTAAGTGTGATGATAATAATGTTTGCTTCCTTAAAAATAAATCTCCATTTTTCTAGTAATGGACACAAAGCAGTTATCACAGTCACTTTGTGAAAGCTCCTATATTTACCCCTCCAATCCCCAACATTGGTAGAAATGTGTAAATACAGAAAGTGACAAATATTATATTTCTAGAAGCAGTGACAGTGGTATCTTTAAAATACATATATAAAGCCGTGTACGTGTCATGAGAAGTGATGGACTTGGTTAATAACAACAATAAAAGTATGTGGATAACCATCATTTTGAATGTGTGTATTTCCAGTTAAGTTTACAGGAAAGTCTGACTATTAATTATAATTTTAAGTCAATTTATTGAAGAGAAAAACTTACACTATATATTCCAGATAAAATTCAATTAAAATCCATTAATTTATTAGTAATATTAATAATTACATTTATTCATTAAAGCCATTTATTTGATAAACCATTTTAAGAAATAGGTGACTTTTCACATTTCACATGTAAATTTGGTTTTCAAATAATTCATGTGTGAAATGGAAAGATACTATATGTGAAAACCCAAAAATGTACCTGTGCTTCTTTTGTAAATTTCCCTTGTTTATGTACATTAATTTAAACATATTTAAAATCCAAAAACAGGAATTTGACTGTTTCCATTCTCTTCAAAATATGGAAATTAACTACGTATTCTCAACATAAAACATGATAAAAAGATGGATGCTCACTGTCTATGAAGGAGTGTAGCGCAGAGAGCATTGATCCCTCCGGGCCTCCGTAAGCTGTGTACTGCAGCTCCTCTGGAGTCGGGGTGGGCTGGGACAGGCGGCTGGGCTGCAGTGAGGTCATGGGGGTGCTGGAGGTGTGGTTGGGGCTCACGTGCTTCTTGTGGCGTGCTCGGCAGTTCTGGAACCAGACCTGAGTTAACAGGACAAACACCGTTTGTAGGGCTGCATTTGAAAGTAACAAATGAAAGGATGAAAAATGTGGGTAATTACGCTTGCTTGTAAACTGTACAAGGCGTTGTGTTTGTGATGGTGAAGGAATCTTTTTGGCCCCTTGTGAATAAAACCACCATCATAGGTTTGTTTATTTTTACAAATTAAAGTGATGCACATAATTCAGTGGCGCATTTATTACTTTTGAGAATCACAAACTTGAATTTTTCATACATCCTTGACAAAAATCTTTCTTTTCTCCCAAAAATGACAATTATCGGGTGCTAAGATATGTTGGAAGAACTGTCAGCAATGGAAACTGACATTTATGTATAGTGAAATCATCAATTCAAAGTCGAGTGACTTGTACCACAGCTCTTGTTTGTCATTAGCCATATAAGTGCAACACACCGGCATCTGAGATACTGTCTGGCTAAATACCAATTGTTTCACAAAGCAGACCCAGAGTTTCATTTCATACAACAAATATAGTACTCAACCCTCCATCGTCATGTAGATACTCTGGATATCTGTGAATATTCCCAAATATTCTTTATTGGCAAAATTGATACTATATGACCTCAGATCTTACCACACACGTGTCTGTCATATGAACTTTGATCTTTCTCTCCCCTCTTTGACACATTATCTAACCTATGAACACCAGTACATGTCTTTTAGACTTATATATCATACACATCAACTCACTCCGGTTAATGTAGCAGATTGCTCGAAGCTTGCTGCCAGCCTCTGATCGACAAATCTAACATAGATCACTTAACTAACAACCAATCTCACCACTTTCGTTACCATACAAAATTCCTGAAAAAGTCACTTTCTTTCTCTCTACCTCCTTGAAAAAATGCAAAAAAGGACAAATTTCAGGTCTTCAGACACTCCACTTGAGGGTCTTGAGGGTGAAATTCTCTTCTGTGCTTTAGATTCTGTAAAATAATACTATTTCAGTTCTTTTACATTTCTCTGCTGCCTTCAACACAGTTGATCACTCTGTCTTCTTTGACCACCATAAGCATGTTGTTGGCATTCAGGGTCAGGCCCTTCAGTGATTTGCTCCTACCGCTGAGACCAATCAATCAGACTCTCTGCACCCCCTCCTGTGGAGTGCCACAAGGCTCAATAGTAGGCCCTGTTTCATTTTCCCTATATGTGATCCCTTTGGAGTCTTTTTTCAGAAAATAAAATATCTTGTACCATTGTTATGCTGATGACAGCCAGCTGTACCTCCTGCTGAAATCTTGTGATTTGTTAACTGTGTTCTAAACTATACTGAGGATCTCAGATGGCAAAAAGCTTCCTTCAGCTTCTCCCAGAACAAAATCTTGGGCCCTGTCCTCAACTCTGCAGTCTTGACTATCTTAGATCACTTGCAAACTTAAAATCGTCCAAGTCCATTAAAAATGACCAACAATGAGTTCAGGCATTTATTTTGTGATGCCTTTATTTAGGAATTAGTCATCCCCATCTTGTCTGCAGATGGTTCAAAATGCAGCAGCAAAACTCTTCACTGCAAAGGAGATGCCATATTAAATCTCTCCTGTATCGACCTCCCTTCAGTGATTATGAATGAAGTACAGCATTGATTTTAAGATTCTTATGTGCTTTAAAAGCGCGGCATGAACTGGCAACAGGTTACTTCTCTCTGCTGCTTATCTCTTATTCCACCTCCTGACACTGTTCTTTAGTTGTATGCCTTTTTTCTGTTTTGCTGCTATAAACTTGAATTTTCCTGAGGGAGTCATCCCAAAAGCATCAATGAAGTCTAGTCTAAGTTCTTTAGATCAGGTGCCCAATCATTGCTCTTCCATGCACCCCTCCTCTGTCCAATAACACCTTTAAAAACTTTATCATTTTATCATTTTATCATATGTTTTCCTTCTGTCTGTGTTTATTTGATCACTTCTTTTTTTAGTTTGATTGTGATCATCAATTGAATAATGCCATAATTTAATCTCTCTGTAAAGCACTTTGTTTTTAAAGATGTTCTATGGATAAATTTAGAGTAAAACTTTACAGAAAAGACAGATATGTTTAGATGGTTTCAAAAGGGTTTTTTTCTATCCAAAAATATTTCTCTGTAAATTATATAACAAAAAAATAACATTACAATTTTAATATGCACATTTTGCACTGTTATGGATTAACTTAGAGTATCTAAAGAAAACAGCTCAACCATTAACATAGGCAATATTGCATCAGTGGTTTGTGGGGTTTTTTTTCTTCTCTCTACCATTCAGTGTGAAATTAATTCAAATTTTACACATAAATATGTAATTTAAAAGTGTATAAAAGTCTATTTAATTGTGGAATTTATTCATTTGATGGTTTTTCTTTTAGCTTTATACATGTGTTACCAGCAGATGCACATTATACAAATATACCTCATTGGTGGTTATGTTCACCTCTTGCCTTTCTCTTAGTAAAGCAGTGAGATCTTTATCATCCATTTTCCATTCATGCATCAGTCTCTCTCTGACCTGTATGACTCTTCGACTGAGGCCCGTCTGCTCTGCCAGTTTCTGCAGCGTTTGGGCATCCGGATTGTTGTCCTGAGCAAACTGGGCCTGCATCACCTGCACGTTCAGAGCAAAGAAAATCTGATAAATCACAGGCAAGTTGACTTGGTTGTTTTGTGAAGAAATGCATACCTACCTGTATCAAAAGTACTGCTCCTAACAAACTAGATGTGATATTGTAACAGGAAAGATGAACATTGTAGATAACCCTGATCTATCCTGCTCCACATGCCTTAATCCTGTTCATACGTTAGCTATTGCTTTAACTAAATACTTCATAAGATGAACATTCTAGCACCCTGAACGATGCTCATAATTATAATTATTAATATTACTATGGGAAAACAGAAAGAAAGAAGTATAGATTAAAAACCAGCACCGTTTGTTTCTGACTGCATAACATATTAAAATAAATGTTTTATATAGTTTTTTTCGAACACATATTTTCTAAATTTTAGATTTTCCCATAGTCCAACATATCCCCTGTTACACATAAACAATTACCTCTTCATCTGATCTTATTTTATTGAATTTATGTTAAATCTTTATTTCACAAATGAGTAAAAGCAGTAACATTTTAAAGGACCATGTCAGGATCAGGTTTAATATAAAAGGGTCAAATAAACAGTGTTCACTGTTTTCCCAACAGGAGTGTTTTATCAAATCTGTTATCTAACTGTGTGCAGTGTGTGAGGATGGAGGGTAACCTGCAGCTGGTCGGCGGTGAAGCTGGTCCGTGCTCTCTTGGAGGGTTTCGGCTGATTAATCTCCTGTTCAGTGGGCACGGCTCCCTCCATGTTGACACTGCTCCCTGCAACGAGAGCAGATTCTCGCATTAACACATTGAAATATTTGGAACAGATTTATAATAGAGTATTTTAAAACGTAAAAAGAGTGAGAGAGATAGAGAAGCATGCATAAAACCATAAACCAAGCCATGAAAAGATTCTCTTTTAATTTCAGGTCCATTTATGTCTGTAAATTCAGTTTAGACCTTTTAGTAACTTAAGTATGGACATAATGAGGTATTATCAATAAACAGAAGGAGAAACTAGAGAAAACAGAAGTACATTCAACTTTACTTGTATTAGCTTGAGCTGAAAAGAATGATTGATTCTGTTTAAAAATCATAGTTTTGTAACGAATATTTGATTTTTTTCCCCTTCTCTTTATACACAATATGAGCAATATTGTGTCTTTTTATGGCAAAATCTAATAAATATATAGGAGGGTTTTGGAAGGGATTTAAGTATCTATTCCAGCCCCTAGTAAGTGCTACATTGGATTAAAGTAAAACCAACATCTCGGGTGTTGTTGTTGTTTGTGAGAGAGGAGCTCACTCACCTTTCTCCACGGCCCGCTTGAGGTTGTCCAACATGCAGTCGTAGTGGACCCTGCAGAGCACCTTCTCCTCCACCAGGGCGAACTCCTCCCCGGTGGACAGCTGCCTCTTGCAGGAGAAGCAGGCGAAGCAGGCCAGGTGATAGACGTTGCCCTTGGCCCGGCGCACCCAGTCGGTGGAGTGGATGTTCCGGCCGCAGCACGCGCACCAGGTGCCGAATCTTCTGCAGGTGGAGGGCACGGTGAGCACAGGGGACACCCACAGAGCGGCCCCACCACACTGTACAGGCGTCAGCACTGTGGACTTGTGTCATTTCTGAATATATAAATCTGGTGCATTTTTTAAAAAAAAAACAACTTTACTTTCATTCGGGTAGTTTTTAAAATGTCAAAAATTCCGTCTTAAAGTGTGCCGAGTCTATTTTAATCAAAACCAAAATATATTTCGTTTGAAATGAGTGATAATGTCTTCATTGAGAATTAAATTAATATGAAGATTTAGAAATTAATTAAGCAAATGTAATTAAATGTCCAGACAGGGCAGATAGACATGTATTATTATTATTATTATTATTATTATTATTATTATTATCATTATCATTATTATTATCATCATTATACCTCAATGCA
>JAOXYL010000105.1:16984669-17018123 GCA_028564955.1 Terapon puta
GATGCTGAGGAGCTCTGTGCTCCAAAGCCGAGTGTGTGTGAACATGGTGTACTTTGGCAAATCGGTGCATCTTTCCCACGACCTGACTGACATGAGGGACGAGGTCAAAGTGTTTCAGCAGCACTGTGGGGGAGAGAACCTGTGTGTTTACAAGGGCAAGCTCCGCGAGGGAGGTCAGTGTGAGGGTCCTGTGATTTTAGCCTGTGTACACAATCCAGGCAGGAAGGTCATTTAGATAACACAAATTTGTACAACAACCTTTGAGTAAACAAACTAAGTATTAAGGGGTCTACGGGATGACTTTAAATTGAGCCATTTCTGCATCTTTAACTTGGCTGATGAACCGCTCTCGATCTCTCCTTTAGAGATCTTCCAGTTCATTTCGAGACGGCACAGAGGTTTCCCCTTCAGCCTGACCTTCTTCCTGAACGGGCTGCAGGTGGAGCGGCTGAGCTCCTGCTGCGAGTTCAAACACAGGAAGGGCTCCAGACTCGGCGGCAGGCACGGACACTTTGGCTTCTCCAGCGTAGAGGGGGCCTCTCCCTGCTACAAGTAAGGTCGTCTTTTGAATGCACACTGTGTCTTGAAAGGAGAACATAACAAACCTGAATCTCAGATTGAAGTGTTGGTTTTCTTTTGAAAAAATCTAACTACTCTAAGGAAGCAAGTAAACGTACTTTGAAAATATCAAACTACGCTTTGACACAGAGTTCTTACAGTATGTTACACTGATTTTGTTCAGGTGCATCATAGCAATGGGGCTGGACAAAAAGCCCACTCCTCCACCAAAGAGGGTGAAAGAGGACGGAAGAAAAGCGGAGTCAGTCATCAGCCCAAAGGCCGCTCCTGAGACGGAGACAGAGAGGACCAGAGAGGATGCTGCATCTCATTCGGAGTGTGAAAGCAGACAACCACGGGACATGGAGACTCAAGTCAAAGCAGAACCGACAGCTGAGGAGGACAAAGTCAGAGATGGTATAATGTCTGAAGTGGCTGAGTGTTAAAAAAAACATGTTTGCGTCAGTAAATATAAGTAACAGAAATGACAGATCTTTTTCACGTAGTGCGTCTTAATTTGTCCCCTTCTCAGATTATGAAGAAGACTTTGAAGCAGACGACGAGGGCCCTGCAGAAGATGTCGAGGCAAAAGGAAAGAAATCTCCCTCTCCATTTGGTGAAAGTGAAAAGCAGGTTAAAGAGAGAGAAGCCTCTGAGAGTGAAGATGATGAGAGAGACGGTGGGTGAAATCTCCCGTTTGAACACATCTGTCAAACACTATGTGAGAAAAAAATAACAGAGAATAAAGAAGTATTTCATCTCGCACAATTTAGTCACTTCACAACTGCTTTTAACACAGTAAAACTGAATCACTCAGCTTCTTTTTGAAGGGATTCGAGTACATTTTTCTGCTGATCTGTGGGACCTAGATTTCAATGAGATGCTTACCTTTCTATTTATAAATTACAGTGCATCATCGGAAAAGCTGCAAATCCTTGAAAACTCTTTTCAAAAGTTTAATTATGTAATTCCTCACTTTGAGAGGAGCTGCCACTTTTATAGCTGAGCAGTGTGAACTTGTTTAATCCGAAGTTTTGGAGTTGTCCTGCTGAAGAATTTGAAATGTGTTTTGTGCAGAGGACATGAAGTCTCGTTCAGGCTCCAGCTCCTCAGGCAGCGACCGGGAGGAGAGTGATGCTGAAGCCACCGTAGATTCCAGAGAGGACGAGAAGGCAGACCAGCCTAAAGAGGCAGATCAGGAGGAAACCGAGGTTCCGCTGGACGAAAAAGACGAACCAAGCCCAGCAAATCCAGAAGAGGCTGCCGGCACCGAGCCTGAGTCTGCTGTGACCAAAGACTCTGACGTGCAGAACAGTGCGGGGGACAGCACAGAGATAGACGTCTCTGAGTCCAGTGCCCCCTCGGGGAATGAGAACAAACAGAGCGATGACACCGCAGGAAACAAGGAGGTTGAACAAACGGTAGATGAGAGCAAACAGGAGGAGGAACAGGAGAGAGGTGAGTGCGAACCAGCGAGTACAGCACGGGAGCTTTCACCTGAGTGAGACAATGGATCCGTCTTATGTGCACGTTTTTCCACTATTATCACAACCAGGGCTGTAGTCAAGTCCAAGTCAGAGCCAGGAGCCGGTGGAACAACCCTGACAATGAACAAGTAATTGTAACAGAACCACCAGCACTGTATTATAACTTTGTGATATTTGAAGTAATAGTATGACATCATTGTATGTTTTAATAGTGGAAAAATTCCTTTGTGTGTTTTTGGAGTTGCTGTTTTTTTGTTTGTTTAGTTTTTTCTTTCATTTGTGTGTGACTATGTTCTGTCTGATTCACTTTTTTTTATGAGTTGGAGATATTTGGATATTTTATACGAAATTCCCACCATTATCAATGTTTTCATTGTATTTCTGTCTCTCCTGGCGATGTTTTAGGCTTAAAGAAAAACGCTTATGCTGTTTTTATTAAGACTGCACTGGGTAGGTCTGGTCGAGGGAAAAATTATGTGAACTACATAAACGTTTTCAAAAGTACAGCCTGGAAAACAAAAGAGCAAACCTGTGGGGGGTGAGAATGTAATCAGGAGCGGTGGAAGCTTCCACTGAAGTAAAAACAATATATTTCCATACAGTACAAAAAGACCTTCTCAGTTTTTTAAAAACCAAAAATATGCAGCTGTTAGGAGCCGCTGCAGCTGAAAAACAAATCATCTACAAATGACCACAATCTGCATTACTATAGTGGCAGCATCTTTGAGGCCTTTCTACGAAAAGCGTTTTGCCATTTCTTCTTATCTGTAAATATTTAAGTCAGACATTTAAAGAATATCATATTATTGGTCAGAAATTTAGGTAGATTTCCCAGTTTGCATTTGCCATTTATTAACACCCAGAGTTTCAAATGCTCATCCTAAAACTACAAAAGTAGGTTTAACATTGGAAGTAGTTTAATTGTGTCCATTTTTGTTGTGTACTGAATGATTCTTGTTTTTGTTATGTTTTTTTTCCTTCTGTGCATGTTAATTATCATTTTGCATGTTGCATTGCTCCCTTATGTTGGCACCTGCAAAGATTAAAGATCATTTTTGTTTATGGTGTGTGTTCCTTTCTTGGCTCAGTCATTGTGATATTCACACACTGCCTTGGTCATGTTCTCATGTTAACATTTGAGATCACGCATGGCTCGCATCAGTTTACCCTTTGCTTACCAAAGCAAAGTTATATCACTTTGTGTGCCGTGTCTCTTTATGTTTCCCAAGCCAAATCTGTACAGGAGAAGCTGGCAGAAGCCATCCTGAAGGAGTCCCACTGCAGCTCTGAACCTGAACTGAGCGACACCAGTACTGAGGAGGAGGAGGAGACCACAGAGAACACCTCTGAACAGGCCAACAAAGGTACCAGATTCTCATTAACATGATTAAGCAAGCTGCACAATTTCATTCTAAAATACACATTTTCCTAAATATCCATAAATTTCATTTGCAGATGTCGTTCCAGAGAAATCAGCGACGATTACAGAACAGCAGCAGACCCCAGTAGAAGAGACTAAATGTGAGGAAGGTGACATTGGTGACGAAGAGGCGGTGGAGGATCGTGAGGAGACATCTGAATCGAAAGAACAAGAGCACGAAACTGAGCGAGAGCCCCACGAGGACGGCGACAGTACTGAGGAGCAGAAGGTCGAAACCGGGGGGCAGAATGAAAAGGCTGCAACGGAAGAAGACAAGAACATCGCAGAGAATAATAAATCTGATGACACAGAGGATACGCGTCTTGTGCCCAAAGAGGAAACGGCCGAGGACGACGGGACGCCAGCGCCTCGAGAAGACGCGGTGGCTAAATCCACCGATGCTGCAGAGGAAGACGAGGAAGACAAAGGCAGAACCGCTGTGGAGGCTGACGAGACGGGGCAAGGGGCAAAAAGCAGCGAGGAGGATGAGTCATCGGTATCGGAGCCGAATAAAAAGACTGATGAGACAGCAGCGGCGGATAATGCGGAGGCGGAGGCGATGACAGCGAGCGAGACAATGGAGATGAAAGCAGAGCCCTCAGAGGAGCGAGAGGCCCTCAAGTGTGAAGAGGCACCTGTAACCGACACAGAGAGGAGGCCGCGGGGAGAGGGCGAAGGCAGAGGCGACGAATCAGACGCAGGAGTCGCAGCAGAGAACTCCAGCAGCCCGTTGGAGGAGAGCGGAGACGCCGCAGTTGAAAAAACGGCAGATCCGTGTGAGGGCAAAGCAAACGACGAGGGCACGAAAGGTGGCGCTAAAGAGGGGGAAGCAGATGAGGCGTCAGCAGCAGAGGCGAGCAAAGACGACAGTCGACAAGAGCCGTGCGATGTGGGAGAAGAGCGGGCAGAAAAACCTGCGGAAACGGATGGCAAGGCGGAAGAGAAATCCGACGAGGGAAGTGAGAAAGAAGAAAAGCACACAGCTCCAGATGATATAACAGAAGGTGAAAATAGTGAGGAAAGGGAAACGGGTGAAATAGATAAGACAAGTGTGGAGGAAAAAAGTGATGATAAGACGGATGAAAGGCCAGAAAACGAGGAAAACGTTTCACAGAGGCCTAAAAGTGACTCCGAAGAGAAGGCAAATGAAGAACAAGCTGAGGAAATCCACAGTGAAGAGGATAAACTGGCAAATGAAGAGAAGGCAGATGAACCAGAAAAGCCAGAGAATGATGAGGCTAGTCAGCATGTCGAGAATGAAAATGATGAGGGAGAATCAGAGGAAACGGGAGCCGCAACTGATAAAAATAATGAGGGCGAAAAGACAAATGAGACAAGCACAGCCGCTGACAGAGAAAATGACGATGAAGCAGAAAGAGAAAAGAAAGATCAGAGCGAGGACGCAGCTGAGCGACGTGAAGAATCAGAGGAGAAAAAAGTTGGAAGCGTAGACGGAGAAGAAACATCTGAGATCACAGAGGAACCGGAGAAAAGTGCAGATGCAGACTTGGATAAAGATAACGTGAAAACATCTGATGAAAATATTGTTGAGTCAGAGGATGCCGGCGACAGTGAAGCAGCAAACGTAGCACATGAGGCTGCAACGACCGAGGAGGCGCCGAACAGCGTGATGGGGGCTGAAGGTGCCACGAAAGAAACTGAAAAAGGAGCCGAGAAAAGTGAAAAGGGAGAAATTGATGCTGAAAATGGAGAGATTTCTTCTGGAGTGCAGAACGAAACCCACGAGGGTGAGGCTCAGGCCGAGGCTGAAAACGACGTGAAAACAGCGGAGCACACAGAAGACGAGATAAAAGCTGAGGAACCCGCGAAAGGTGAGAGCGCAGAGGTGAGAGAAGTGGCTTCGGAGTGTGGAGATGCTGCTGGAAAACACGAAGAGGTTGATCTCACCGACACTGATGCAGTAGCAAGTGAGGCTAAAGAAAAGGATGATGGTGTGGAACAGGAAGAAGAGTCTATCAAAAATGACCCAGAGCCAGAGACATCTGGTACAGAAGTGAAAGCTGAATCTAAATCAGACGACAGAAAGGACGATGAGGAGGCAAAACAAGATGAAAACGGCAACATATCTGAACCCGATCACGAAAACAGAGATTCAGATCCGACCAAAAACAACGACGTCAATGCGGCGATGGCAGCTTCTTCGTTAACACCCCCGGCTGCAGATTCAGACGAGGTAGAAGCGTCTGAGACTGACAAACGCCCACAAGCCGACGAAAACGCCGGCGCTGACCTTTCTGCTACAGACGGAGAAAACGGAGACACGGAGGAAGCCAGCAAGGCCTCGGAGGAAGGGGCGAGTGTGCTGCTCAAACCTCAAGCGCAGTCGTCCCCGCTGACACAAAGCAACGTGGCTGAAAACACAGAGGAGAGCGCCGCAGTAGAAAAAGAAACCCCAGAGGCCCTAGTGATTGAGGACAACACAGATATGGTCATAAACTGGGTGGCCACGCATCAAGCGTCAAAGTTTTTCGAGACATTTGTCGAACCTTTGGACGACTTGAGGCCATCAGACACTCAAGCGTCCAACTCGGGTAAGGAAGCGACACAATCCGCAGAGCTGCTGAGATCAGAGAGCCCACTTAAGATGGTGAAGAGGTCTGAGGATGCAGAGCAAGGCCACACACTCAAAGATGGTAATGAGTCAAAGGATGAAACCAAAGAGGAAGCTGGAGAGTCCGGCCTTGAAGGCAAACGCTCTGAAGGCAGCGAGCCACGTGAGAATAACCCAGCTCAAGACGTGCTTCTTGTGGAGGAGACTGAGGTGAAAGACTTCGTACCAAGTGCAGAAACTGAACAAAATGATAAAGACGAGCACAAGGGAAGCCATGAGTCTCTGGATAAGGACGTGGTCCAAGAGGCTTTAATGCAGGATAACACTGAACAAACTGAGATTTCCAAAACTGAAGTGGAAAGCATTGCCGGTACTCATCATTCAGTAGCCAGCGGCAAGCCTGAGAGCACCACTGAGAGCCAAACTGATGTAAAAACTACCGATAACGGTCCGGACTTGACTGAGAAGGAAACAGTCGTCGAAGAGATTAAAGATCTTTTGATCTCACCCGAAACACGAGAGCATCGTGAGCATTCGGCGAGTCCAGAGGGGCTCTCTGAAGACACAGCAAACAAACCAGAAAACAGCAACGAAACGTGGGAGAAAAGTCGAGAAGTTACAGAGATAACTGATTTCACGGAGTCCAAATCTGACGATGGAAGCCAGGAGGAGTCCCGCCCCGAGGAGCCCCGACCCAAAGCTTCGGACGAGAGCGTCAACAGAGACAGACGAGACGTGCAGCTGATCCAAGACATTAAACACACTCTCAGTAAAGACCGGCTGAGCACGTTCTCTGTGGACGAAACGTTGTTTGGGCGAAGTTCATACCCCTTGCTGGCCGCTGCGAGGACAGAGAGCGGACATTAGATGTGTGGCACCAAGGTACAGTGACGCTACGCTTGCTTTTTTTTTTGCATTTTTAATTCTTGCAAAACATGAATGTGCATAAAGGAAGTTCAATCATAGAGACATGCAAGAAAAGCACTTCTGCACAGCGACCAGACAATCAGGCGGCAAGAACATGCGCTGCCATCAGGAAATGTGATCCGATTTTAGTTTTGACAGAGGCCCTCAAGTGTCTTGTGGTTTCTGTGTTTACATTACAATGACTTCTTAGATGATCTTCATTCTTCAGTCACCGGAGAGAAGAAGCTGCATAATGAGTTTTGACTGCTGCATAAAATGTTTACAATAGACCATCTCTTCCTATTGTCGCTAACAAAGAGGCATAGTTTGTGTGAGGTATCAAGTACGGCTGCTATCACCTATTACCTGTAAACAGATACTCCCCCACTCACGCTCACAAATGATTGAATAATTCATAGTTGCTGGACTCCCGCAGTTTGGTTAGTACACTTTACATTTCCACTGGGCTGGACACAAGTTGTTACAGTACTTGAGTTGAGATGTGTAGCTGCATCGTGTCTCTGTTAAGGCCAGTTTCAGTTTAATTATTTGTTTAGACAACTTCTGGACAAAAATAGAGCCCTAACCTAAGCTAACGTGGGTAATAAATTCATCATTAGACTAAATTAGTTAAACAGTGGTAACATTGTGAAATGTCAAATTAAGGACTGACTTGTGTCATTGTTGCTGCTAACACTACCTCTATAACGATCATTTGTACTGCCTTTTCACCTGGGTTTCAAGGCTGGCGTGGGCTTGCTCATTTGATATCTGTCAACAACTGAACGCTTGTGTGATTTGGCCGCTCAGAAAATAAAAACTGTGAGATGGATTGTGACTTTTTTTTTGCTATTTTGTTTATGCATTGAATGTCAGAATCAAGGCGCGCATCAGCAGGGATTCCCAAAGCTTGTATTTCAGATTTTGACAATAACCATGTAGACAAAAAATAATTTTGCTTGGCACGCATACATTATTTACAAAATCTAAAAGCATCAACAAAATATTTAAAAACGGTTTACATAATGTATGAAAATGAACCCCATAGCACACAAAGCGAAATATTATGAGTGCACTGTAAACAACTCACCCATATTCAGTATGTTATGATTAAATAGTAAAATAGTTAGTAAGCAAGGTATTTAGCAGTATCTACCTCTTCTATCATCAACTTATACAGTCTTGCTGAATTAAAAACAGGCATTACTGCATGCATTAAGTTTTTTAAAAAAGTACTGAAGGTAATATTAAGGAGGACCATAGGCTCCAAGCAGGTTTAGTTGCTGTCCTCAAAGCTGCCACTGCTGCTGAAAGACGAGCAGAATCTCATGGTGCTCATGGGATCAGACACATACCCTGAAAAAAGAGACAAATCAATGAGAACAGCAACAACATTATTCATTTTGGACGCTCAACAGAAAAGACAGAACAGAAATTCTATATTATCATCCGGTTAATTTTGTGTTATGCTGCCAGGGACACCCAGCGGGGAACCAAATGTATTCATCCTCCACTGAAAATAGTCCCCAACTTGATTTCCTTTTATTCTTCTTTGAGTGGCGTTTACCAAAAACTACAGTGCCCAGTTGTTTTAGAAAATAAATTAACTTGTAAATTTATGACTGTATATTTGGGGCAGAGAGCCACAGAGAGGGAAAAGAAATAAAAATATTGAAAGGTGGATTAATTCTTTGTTGATTTTTGAGTTTCAGTGGATTTTGCTTACACTAAGTCTAGAACAGCATTAACCTAACATTTTAAATCAGTATGTATTACCTACCAGCAGAAGGTACGGTTTGTTTTACAAAACATTGTAAAAGATTAGATGAAAAAAAAAGTAGTTTAAAAAAATTTACAAGGGAATGAAACTGATCCCATCAACTAGCTGTATCAAACTGCGCTGACTTTACTTTCTAACACAGCTACTGTCAGTCACTGTCGGTGCACGTGTTCTGCAGACAAACCATTTCGATCAATCGGAGAAAACTGCATGTTCCGCCTGACCTCCTCCAGTGACAGGCCCCCGGACGCACGGCGCCGCTCGCTGAAAATAAAATAGATAAATTAAGTCAACACAAGACCAGAAATATATACTGCCTCGTTTACATGGAGAGAGACAGATAAGATGGAGCCAGATAGAGGCTGAAGAAATTCAATATGTAATGTCTGCTCTCACTTTCTCTGCAGGGGTGAAGTATACAAAATTGATGACAGGTTTGATAGGATGACACACTGTCCATGGTGCTTTATTAAAATGGTCTTTTTTTGTATGCTGATATTTATTTATAGGGAATCTGTACTACTTCAGTCTGCATTTATTATTTGAATTTTTTTTATTCATGCTTTGTGAACACAGTTTTTAGATCTTGTCTAACTTTTGATGGAGCTGAAGGGAATTACTGGAAAGTCAATGCAACACCACAATAACCCCACCTCCGGTTTCTGGGTTCATAGTGACTGTTACCAGGCTCCGACTCCTCTGACAGACACACACACACACACCACAAAGCCAGGCATCTAACAGAGGCCTTCCTCCTCGGTCGGCGTGCCATGCATGTTTTATTGCATTTGCTTTTCTTTTGTTTCCTGTTCGGTATCCGAGCAACTCCACTGCTCACTGTTGCAGTAAGTATCTAAACTGGTCTACATGTTACTGGCATAACAATTGTTTTCCGATGGAGACGTTCCCTGAATTAGAGCAAGCCCAGACGTGATATTTGTGGAATTCCTGTGAGCAGAGTTTTAAGACGAAAATGCAATTGAACCTTCGTTAGTAATACAAAACAAATCAAACAAACAAAGAAAAACTGTTAGCTAACTACTAACTAAGACATGTTTTTGTATACAGAAATATACATATCATGAACTGAAATATCCTGGAATGATTAGAAGACGCTGTCAAGATCACATTTTATTTCACTATAAACTGGATCACGGTGTCTTACAGCTATGAGGTTAAGTAGCGAACTTCAAACCTCCACATCTCTTTGTGCACTCTTGCATGCCAACAAGACACACAGCAGCTGTTCTAACTGCTCAATTTATCCACTGTCCTGGGAACACTGTCAAATTTCTCCCAAACTATCCACCTAAATTAGTTTTGAAGTCAACATAAGAAAGTAAGCCTGTAATCATGCAGGGTGATGGATCTTTTGGTCTTTGGTCTGGTCTTTTTTTTTAACTAAATGAGACTAAATGCACTGATTAGCCTAAGTGAGGGGCTGCAGCTGTTTACTTGTGTGCCAATCAAGAAGAATAAAGTTTTTTGTTGCTAAGTCACCTATAAGGACTCAGCGGTGTGGTTTTAAAAGCCCCACACAAACAACTTAAGCTGATTAAAACCTCGCCCAGACTCGGCCACGATTATTAGCTGGGATATTGGGCGAGTGCGGGTCTGGCCATTGGGCAATTATTCCCACCCTCTCGACCTCCACCTGTCCTCTCACCTCTGAGTCCAGAATGCGTACGCGCGAGTGTTGAGAGCGTACTCGAGCTCAAAGCGGGATCGCAGGGCGGCCACGTGGCTCCGGCCGGGTCCCCCTCGTCCCAGCAGGCAGTCTGAGGACGAGGAGGGTGACAGGGAGCCGCTGCTGTTGCTGGAAGCTGGAGACATCAGCTGCAAAAAGCCAAAGTTGAGAGTGATCGCAGCATGCACGTTACAGCAGGATGATGTTCAAGAATATGTGCAATGTTTTATACCTCAACATTGCACAGACATTCCTCCAGGCTGGAAACCACTTCAGAGAACTCGGGCCTGTCCTGATGTAAAAAAAAACAAAACAAAACAAAACAGCAAATTATAATTTTCCACTGTGATTTCGAATAATTAAACATATCGGGTAAATCTCACAACAGGTGGACACACATGGACGCTCTCGACAACCCTGTATGTTGTGCTCCTTTCAGTCCACCCACACATGAGGCAAAGGTGAACTCTGCTTCAAAAGCAGCCCTCAGATCTCTTGCCTCGCTGTAAGAGAACAAACACTGCCACACTGGAGCTCTTCAATTATACATCACATCCTCAGACAGTGGCCAAGGCCTGTCAGCGGCCTCATTTTCAATACAGGAACACGAGAAAAAGACAGCTGCTTAAGTCTGTTTTTCATAAGTTGTTGCGTTCACAGTCAGTCTAAAAAAATAGTTCATCTGATAACAGGGTTGTAAAAATCTTCTTACCCTGCAGCATCAATCCTCTCTGGCTTTAGCAAATACAGTTTTCAGCACAGTAAACACAGTGCAGTGTGTCCCAGTCTTAAACCCCACAGGAGCTGGTTTACTGTACAGGCGAGGCACCATGAGAGATGAGTGCTCATGAAACTTTGTGATGGCCTATTATGATCACAGCCCTGTTAAGAAAAAAGTTCCTTGACTAAGTTGCTCTGGGATGAGGCAGTCTCAGAGGGAGAAAGCAGCCCGGCTGGCAGCTTAAACTGCCAAACAGGACGAAGATGTACCACTGAGGGAGAAGTGTGCCCACACGCTTGGCCTTGTTATAATGGGTCCTAATGAGGCAGAGAAAAAAAAACAAAACACGCAGGGCTAATTATGAATGTCACTGCGCTAAGGGAGGATCATCGAGGTCGTGTGTGTGCTCCTAAATGTGAACAGCCGCGTAATAATGCATCATCTGGGGACCCATTCATTGCTCCTGCACATGTTCGCAAGAGCAGCTGACTCAGCATCACTTGCTTCAGCATGACATGGAAACTACAGAGCAATCACAGGGTGAGTATACACTGGACAGCGCAGCACATACTGGATATAAAATGTAGTGTAAATGATTTTGAGTGACCATCGGTTACCTCAGGGCAGGCGTACCAGCCCCTCATCAGAAGTGCAGAGATGGGTTTGGGGATGGAGTACCCAATAGGAGGCCGGACGTGATGATACGCCATGTCTGCTGCTGCAGCAGCTGTGGACAGAGGGAACATCTTAAATTTAGTTGTTGTCTGATCGCCTTTTTGTTCTGTGTTTGCATACTATTTCTTTGCATGTGTTTTTGATATATTTTGTCATTGTAAACTTAGAACAGTCAAATATTTGAGCATTCTCAGGACAGAAATGTCAGTCTGTCTGTCTTTTGGTTCATCATTTCGGTCCAAACTGAGGACTATATTCGACAGAGGATGCATCCCAATGACTTTATCACCATGAGGCTGGCACTTTCTCATCCAAGATTTCTCTTCAACTATTGGATTGCACTGAAATTTGGTCATGAATTTCATTTATTCATTTATATATTTTTTTAATTTATTTTACAACATAGCATTTTACAGTAAAATTTCCATGACAGACGCAAAAGGACATTTGTATAAATATTTAAATTTCAGCAGAATACAATGTCCCATGTTATATTTCTTTTCTTTTTTTTTTTGTTTGATCCTCTTCTAGTGCCACCAACAGGGCAAAATTTGAATTACTTTATGATCAAACATCCACTAAACTAATGACATTCCCATCAGCTTTATATAAATATTCAGGTGATTCACTCATCCTCAACCCTGCTTCCTTATGGCTCCACAGTGTGTTTCTGCAAGTCAGATGCCAAGTTTAAAAATTCCTCAAATGATTCAACAACACGTGGACACTGAAATGCTGTTAAAATTAGGCCAATGAAATTTAACTGTCAACTTTCTTATTTTATGCAGTCAACCTTTTTCTCATGTGTCAAAGAAGGAAAGACGTCGCGTTGCTAATTAACTCAACCATAAATCATTTATTTGATTTTCATACTGGAGCACCTCAAAATGGTGTACAGTATCAAAGAGATCTAAAGTCCCCCTTTAGTTCGAACTCCAACATGCACATTTGCTTTCACCATTTAAGTTCATGACTGGTGTGAAGAAAAATACCAGGTTTCAAGTGAGCGAAGGGAATCTCTCCGGTGAGCAGCTCCCACAGACAGAGGGCATAGCTGAACATGTCGGCCTTCACGGAGTAACGGGTACACTGAGTGAACACCTCCGGAGCCATCCAACGCAGGTTCTGCACAAACACACAGATCCACACATGCAAAATTATAAATACTTGGAAAAAAATATATGTTGTGGCTTTTCAAGACATATGGCACTCACTCACACACTCACATTCACACACACAAAGCTGAGGCCCAATTACTGACATAAACGCCGTGTCCCAGCAAGGGCAAGTAGTTCCTCACAACAGGCAGTTCTCAAGAGATGTAACACACTTAACACCAAACTGCAGGCCAAGCACTCTGGGTAGTGATGAGTCAGCACATTGAGACAAAATCTGCATGAAGGCAGTTTTTTTTTTTTTTTTTTGCTGGTGGGTAATTGATGGCAGGTGCCAGCAGAAGCTCTGGCTTGAGCTCCAGCAAAACAACAGCATCCTCTCTAATACAAAGTGCCTTTTCCTTTCATGGGTGCTGCAGATGGTGTGCAAGTATTTAGCCAAAGTGGAGGAAAAAAAAAAAAAAACTAATTTCAAAAGATTTTTTGCATGTGTCACCAAACAAATCAAAAAGAGGAAACAGCACTGACCCCCGGCTGCTTAGTCATGTTATCCTCCTCCACGGACTGTAGAAATCTAGATTCTGCAGGGGAAGGGAAGGACATGCAATATGTCAAACAGTCAGCATGCACTGGCAGCTAAGGTGTTTGGCTGTGCTTTCACCTTGACTCGCTCACATTGAGCTGAACCAGTGAATAAAAGCTTTTTTTGACACCAACAGAAGTGAAACCAGCAGAAACACGGCTGCAAAGACTAAAAATTTCCCTTGAGGGGTAAGGATATTATATATATTATATATGTGAACATGTCGACTCTCTTCCAGATATACCTTTTAACTATATTTCAGTTTTAGCTAAAAAAAGAAAAATGTAAAGTAGTAAAAAAGTAGAAAAAATGACGTGGAAAGAAGAAGTATGTTTTTCTCCTTTATTTTTTTTTTCAGCAAAATAAAGAATTTAAAGCCGCATTAAAAGAAGGTTATAAAAACTCTGGCTGAACACCCTCCAATCCAGTCACAGGTGACAAATACAGGATTCATATATCTACTATATTTACGCTGTCGAGACAGCATCAGTCACCACTGGTGGTCATACCAGACTAATTAAATCAATTTAGCAGCTAAAAATGTTTATTGTTGAAGAAATCAATAAATCTGGACAAATTACAAAATACAAAGTTGTTTTTCCCCTCTATAGTTGAACCTAGTGATCTTTACCACTACAGGGCAGAAAGATGCTGTTCACGTTGTTATATCATGGCTGCATTAACTGATAGATCCAAAGATCGTCATTCATTCATTCATTCATTCATTCATTCATTCATTCATTCGTTCGTTCGTTCGTTCGTTCGTTCATTCGTTCATTCGTTCATTCTTTCGTTCATTCATTCATTCAAATAAATGTTGGACTTGTATGGGGGCCCTGAGAGTGTGCTGCAAAGTGGTAAAACTTAACCAAATACAGAGTCAGGGTGCAAACACAGCACTGTTTATCTCCTCCCCCTGTCCCTTGTTTGTTTTGTTTGACTTTTATCGTGAAGCACTTTGTGAAATATGTTCTTCTAATAGAAATAAATGATGTTTTTCAGTGTTTTTTATCACACTGCACCACTTTGTTTCTAAATGCTACCTTACATTTAATCATTTGTTAACACTGTCAATGATTAACTGCTTTAATTTTGTTGTACATCGTATAAACACACTGCAAAATGTTTCCTACCTCCAAAATCGGCCACCACAGCATGTCCGTCCTCATACAGCAGAATATTGTGGCTGAGGGGAACACGCATATGACAGTAATGATGACAGTTATTTCAGACAGCCAATATCCATCCCACCACATCTGCCTCCACCGTGGCGCCCACCTGTTGAGGTCCCTGTGGATGATGGGCTGGGTGAGGTTGTGCAGGTACTCCATGCCCTTGGCCACATCGATGGCAATGATGAGCTTGGACTGCAGGTCGATAAGCCTGTCCATTGACACATCATTAAAGCAGCAGCCACTTAGTGCCAGATCAATGGTCCCTGCCAATCACACACAGCACTTTACACAGATCAATAGGCCAGTCTATAAAGACAGCACCTGGCCACATAGTTAGCGGAACACTTCATCTGGATCAATGGTGATCTCGACCGAGGGGGGAGAGATCGGTGAGGGGATGCCTCCAAGGAGGATAATGAGACCTGAAACAGTCATCTGTGCTGTGCAAACATGTCCTTGTTAGACAGCGAGTAACTCCTTAAGGTAGTCTGAACTCAGCATCTGGAATTAGCCAGTATCAAAATGTGTGAGGAATCAAACGTGACCTAAATCAAACGACATTTATTCCCTGAAGTTATCGTACAGGAACTTACAGGAACTTCTCCTTCGATGTTTAAGTTTCCCTTGCTTGATTCATTGGTGGTTTAATAGAAATATCTTTAAGATATCTTTAATAAATAACAACTTACATCAATTGTTGATTATTTTTTCTTGTCAGCTTTAAGATATAAAATTTTTTGGAAGCTCAATTCTGCCTATGTGATGGTCAATAAAGATTCTTTAAGTTATTATAATGTCAAAGTTTACTTGTTATTTTTGAGAAAAGTAAGTCTTTATTTTTAGATACTAAGTATTTTTTTCAATAAAGCTTCTCATTTAATGACACGCTGTCTAAAATGGGCTTCCATGCATTTATTTTTTTGTATTTATGTCTGATAAATGTCTTAAATGGTTAATGAATATCAAAATTGTATTGACTGAATTGTTTTAAGTGCCTGTCCATTGATGACTCATTTCAGCACTGATATAAAACTCACACGGTTTTGTTCGATTGTATGACAATGTTAAACTAAACTGCTGTGGCTGTATGTGTGTGCAGTTGTTTTATATGATAACTCAGTTGAAACATCACAGGGAAGTTCTGTGCAGTACACATAATCTACAATAAACCATGAATGCACACTTTCTCACCTCTTCTGCTCATGCAGCAGAGAGAACAGAGAGCCTCCTGAGACGTACTGGGTTACGATGGCAAACTGACTGGGGTCATCCAGACATGCCCCCACAAACTGGATGATACAGGGGTGGTTGAGGCGACACAGGATGGAGACTTCTCTGCAGAACATGTCCACGTCTGACTTTGAGCAGTATGTGTTGGCTCGATAGCTACAAACAACAGTGGACATTGAAGAATTCATCAGTTTCAATCTCCTGAAATAAAGATGTAAAATATCATCTTCAGAGGTGTGTTACATGGACAAATACCGTTTTATGGCAACAATTTTGTTTCGGCATTTGCCTCTGTAGACTCTTCCGAAGGAGCCTGGGAGTGAAACAGATTCAAAACTCAATAACGAATGTCTGAAGTGCATCCATTGAAAAGAAAACAGAAAATGCATGAGCAGAGTTACCTGATCCAATAATTTCATTAAACTCCAGCTCGGACAGCTGAAGTTGGAAATGAGACGGGAGGCTGGCCCTTAGCAGGAGAACTTCTGCTTTCTCTAAAAATAGAAACCAACATCGAGAACTTCATTACATCAACGAAGAGCTTTACAGGAGATGCATCATAAAAAAAAAAAGTAAATGCTTTCTGTTTAAGTGCATGGATAAGTTAATCTGCACAAGGCACATTTGTGAAACATTTTACATAAACGTAACAGTCAGGGTTTAATGTAGAAAACTGGATATAATATGGATAAGATACATATTTGTCGAGGAAACATAATGTTTGAAGCAGCTAATTGTTTTGTCATAATGCAGTATATTTAACAAAATCTTGGCAGGTTTTCATCTGAAGGAGCTACAGGTGTTGTAAACATTTTGTTGCTTCAGAGCAGGTTATTGAATAAAAGTAATGAGTGTAAGTAAAACCTATATTTTCCTTCAGACTGGTTATAGGCCACTGAGCCCCTGTATATTCCCTTTCTGAGAGGCTTTCAATTTGGGTTTCAACCTCTTGAGATCAATAGTTTCTAAGATATCAAATGTAAGCATTATATAAAACAGAGAAACATCTGCCCCCCCCCCCACCCTCCCCAGTTTCACAGACAGTCTGTCAGCTGACAGCAATGTGAAAACTGCTGCGCTTCACTCCACCTCACTACCTTTAGTCATGCTTTTGATCTTCCCCAGAGGAGATGGGACAGAAACGTAGGACCCATCTGGAAGAGAGTTGACATGTTCAGACAGAGTAACGGAGGAGGACCTGTGCGATTTCTTAGCTCAGATGATCATTTCTGGAGGGGCGACTCACCACCCCCTGGCTGGGAGTACTCATTGCAGGGGGAGTCATCTGGACGTTTGTAGTGTTTCAGCAAGGTGACGATGGCGTCGTGACCTGAGGTACAAAAAAATAAATCCAACAATATTAGCTTTCAGTGGATCTCCCCTGACGGACGAGCTCACCATCACAATCAGACCTTTCTCGTAAGCCCACATCAGGCAGGTCTGCTCGTCCTTCTCCCCGCTTGACCTGCTGGGGTCACAGGCAACCAGGTTCATGTCTGCCCCGCTGTCCAGCAGGAACTGCACCAGGCGGATGTGGCCGTGATAACAGGCACTGTGTAGAGCTAAACAGAGCAGTCAGTGGTATTTATTAAGCACCAGTATAATCAACAACGCCACTGAAGTTTTCTTAATTTAAAGTTACTATAACAAGCTATTATTGGCCCCTCCAAACCTTTGTCCCCCCTCACCTGTGTGTCCGTCTCTGCCCTGCTGGTTGATGCTCATTGAGTTCTGACTCAACAAGAATTTCACCATCTCCAGGTCTTTGCCGTAAGTGCAAGCACTGCAGCACAAGACATGTCCTCGTTATCACCTCGGAGCAACATGAATCGCAGGTTAGAGGTGCCGGTCGTGAGTTAAACGGCTGGCACAGCATGTGTACTTATCTCAGTTTAGCAGCCTATAAATAAATGCTGCGTGTGAAGGAATACCTGTGAAGTGCCGTCTCGCTGAATATGTTCTCCTTTGACAGACTCTCTGTGCCAGAAAGTTGTATGATCTCCTTCACCGCCGCGAATTTCCCGTTATAGCAGGCCCTGACGAAACACAACACTTAATTGGGCAGTTCGTGCCATCTCACCAAAAACCTCTACAGATGTTTTGGACCATTTACAGGTGCAATGGCGTGTCTCCGTAGATGTTGACAGAGTGAGGCTGGACGTCAGAGTTGCTCTGCAGGAGGAAGCGCACAATCTCATGGTGACCGAAGCGGGCGCAGAAGTGGAGGGGAACATGGTCTTCATTATCTTGGGCATTTACTGAGGAGGAAGATGAGAAGAAAGTGAAACAATCATACTACCACCTCAAAAAGAAATAGGAATTTCCTTTCCCTCTAGTATTAGTAAAGGGAATTAGCCCTTTACTCCTTTCTGGATGTTGTAGGGAAGCACTTTTGGGAGTTTTAGGTCTCACCATTAGTCTTGCTTCCCTCCCCCATCAGCATTTTGACGATGCAGAGGAAGCCTTTGGCTGCAGCCAGGTGCAGAGGCCGGTCGCCTACCTCCCCACTCGCATTCACATCTGCCCCAAACTTCAGCAGCAGCTTTGCCACCTGTAAGGCAGCAGGAGAAAGAAGAAGAAGCATATCAGTTCAGGTGACAAAAGTGAAGAAATACAAATAAAGTAAAGTTTTATTCACATCAGTTAGCAATGCAGAGGTGATGTATTACCTGCTCGTGGCCGTTATAAGCGGCAATATGCAGCGGGGTGAAAAACACAGCATCCTGAACATTCACATAAGCTCCGTGCTGCAGAAGTATGTCTGCTGCCTGGTGTGGGGAGGGGGGAGGAAAAAGTTATGATGAAAACTCCATCACTGTTGGTCATTTCAAAGACAAAAACAAAAGGCCAGCTCTCACCTCATGGTGCCCAGCCAAGGTGGCGACATGCAGGGCGGTGAGGGCTCCGTAGCCCACCTGCTGCACGTCTGACCCTCCGTGGAGAAGTGCGGTCAGCAGCTCAGCATTATCCTGTGATGCAAAAACAAACAAGAAAACCCCTGAGTACTGTGTTATTATCACACCCTCACTGTAATTTTTTGTAGACTGTTACTGCCGTTCCCACGTCCCTGCAACCACACCGCAACAAAGCAATTCAGAGATGCAGCCAATCACACTGGCTTTGAGCGTACTTGCACTCCACCATGTGGCAAAAAGTCAGACAGCTCTTCACCGTCACATCACATCACCTTGTACGCAGCCAGGTGGAGCGCAGTGAAGCCATTCCTGGACAGCCTGGACGGACGAAGGCCCTTGAGCATCAGGGAGCGGATATGGGCCTTGCTACCTGGCCACAAACAGGATATATATACATGTTATAAGCTGATAAAATATTTCACCTGTTTGTTGTGAGTATCAAAGTGGAATAATAAAGTAAAATCTAAGAACTAGCAAACTGCCCTCTGTTTGCTTTCATGTGAGCAACACCAGCGAGGTCATCTTCAGACAATAAAGTCAGCTTGTCCAGACTAATCCTTCCTTCCACTGTCCCATTTTGTTGAGGAGTTATTAATAGACTCTGGTGGTCATGCATACCTCCACACACGCAGCAGAGATGCAGCAGCGACAGCCCCTTCTCTGTCCGGTAGCTCACGTTCACCTTCTGAAAAGCTTCATCGGAGCTGAGCCACAGAAAAGCAACATCACCTGCTTGTGACACGTGAAACCGAAACTGACACAGAAAAGTAAGCAGAGCGAGGAGAGCACAGGCGTAAAAAGAAAAAAAAAAAAAAAGGCACGACTTGGTAACCGAGAGGTGGTTCTCACTGTGACTCACGATGGCCTAGCACCAATTTTAAAAATCACCTGAAAGCAAGCTTGAGATCCGCGAGCTCGCTGTCTTTGAGCTGGAGGTCGTCGTCCAGCTTCTCCACGATCACGGCGTACGACTCGCCCACCTTCTTCTTCCACTCATCTTCACAGCCCCATCATCAGGGTTAAACATAACAACAATTTTATATCATTCCCATAGCTTATAATCCCCTGATCATATGCAGAAATACACACATTGCACATTTCACACTTCAGTCTGCAACAGTTTTGAAAAGGCTTGAACAACTTTCCAGCGTAAGAGAGAGAGAGAGATGGCAGCTAAAAGTAAAACCCAACCGCCCCACCCACAGGCCTTCCTTCCTCCCATTTAAACCTTGTTCTCAGTCCTACCGATATGCCTGAATTTGAATCATTCTCACTCAATCACGCCAAGCCTTTACCTGTACACGTCTGGGAAGGTCTTGATTTGTAATTTCCCATTGATGAGGCCCTTCTCTTGTGATACGTTCTGTGAAGTTTGGTTCACAAAGAGTAAAGCAGTAATACAATCTCTCACTCTGCCACAATTGCTCAGGTCCAGATAAAGGAGGAGGGGGGGGATCGTGACTGTGGGCTAAAAATAAACACCTTTGAGTGGAATGCCTAACAACTACGACAACTGATCTCTGCAGGCGAGTATCAGTATGACTCTGTGTGTGTGTACAGAGTAAAAACAAAGCAGGTGATCAGCGCTCTACACCGTGTTGGTAGCCCACCACTGCAATGAAGTCGGTGATGTAGGCTCGCGGCTCCCCAACCTTTTTCTCTTATACATTTTTCACAGCAGACATTTTGTCATGTGGAGCTAATATTATTAACAATGACTATGTTCCAGTAATTATTGCAATGTAGCAATTGAAAATGTTGATAAATAATTATTTAACGAATTAAAAATTAACAAGAAGGCCTATTACGAAAGATATGAAGAAAGTGCCCTTTGCATCCAAATCCCCACTATAATCCAAATTCATTTGTTTGATGCTGTCGTATAAACATCTTTTCTACTTGTCAAGAGGTAAAATTAAGAAAGAACAAAGTCAAATGCTTCCAAACTTACTTAAAAACTTATATTTTAAATTTGAAAAACTTACAAAACTTTACAATATCAAAGGATAGACTGCATTAGATGACAGAGGCCTCATGTTGCTGAGAAAATCTCAAAGTCTTGACATCTGGAAAATGATGGAACAATCGTGCAACATATCAGTGACTTTTAGCACCATCAATGTGACATCATACTTGAACTGAAAATATAAAACTCAACTTGTAATCTTTTTTAAAACTACTAGCATCAATTTTTCCATTTTTTCTGTGTGATGTCTTCATATAGTCCCGTCCTGAACTTCAACATCTCCTCCAGGTTCTTGCACTGCAGGGACTCCTGCATGGACATCAGCTTCGTGTTGTTGGGTAAGGTGAACGTGGAGCCACTCAGGGCGGCCTGCAGCATCTCCAGAGACATTGAAAATGAGTTTTGTGGATCAGAGCAAACAGGAAACAGACATGCATTCCACAAACTACAGCAGGATGTTTCTGCTGAGAACTTCAGGTCCTCATTTTTCAGCCCCCAGCGAGCGAGGCACTCTGCCAGGCTGACACCAAAAAGTTTCAACTTTTCCGTGTACGCTGGGGCTTCCACAGTGCGCTTCAAGTTGTCATTAATCCCAAAGACAACAGTTACAAACATGGCTTGGTTCTTGTGATTCACACACAGTGAATGCATGAAGACTTCATCGGGCACAGAAAGGCCTGCATGGACGTGGCAGCTGCTGACGATCGAGCCTCTCCCAACTGAGACTTCTGCCCCGAGTCTGGAGTACTCCACCACCGATCCAGCTCCCACAGAGCAACTGGGATTGAGGACAGAGTACATGACGCAGGATCCAGGAGAGCCCTCAGTGTTTTCACTCAGATGTACGCTGAAGGAGGAGGACAGGAGGCCCAGCTCCCTTCTCAGCGCTACATCCTCAGTGAGGTGAAAGAGGTACTCTGATGTGGATCCAATGTGATAAAACTTGGAGTTGTTTAATAGAATGACATTCAAGGGTGTCCCTTTAAGAAGATGGAAGATCTTTTGGCGGACTTCCACCAGACCGCTCTCCTCTTTGGTGACATTGGCCGTGTTGGCGGTGTAATCTATCGTGGCTTCAGAGCCCAGTGCTTGGAGGAAGTCCCCATATGCATCTACCTCACAGTCTAAAGGGCCCAGCTCCTTTAACAGGTTCAGGAGAGACTTTGCAGTGTCAGAGTCAACATAATAGGTGCTGTCAGTGTAGACAAACTCAGTATCAGAAAGCGAAAAAGAACCATTCTGCCTTTTACAAACAGCTCTGCTCTCTCGCATCGTGGCAATGCTTGGCTTGTGAAGAAAGCGCAGGCAAGAACGGCTCTCCATTTCCGAGTAAGTTGACTTTTCATATGAATCCAAAACAAACACTCCGTGGGTTGTCCCAATAGACAGCGGGGAGGGGTGGGCCAGAGCCGTAAAGCCAGGTTTGTCAAATCTAACGCTCTCGTCCTCTGGGATGCTGTAAAGCTCGATGTCATCTGCACAGGTCACCAGTACACCAGGCCTCATCTGGGGTGGGAAATCCACATACATGGCCAGTTTGAGTTCCAGCATCTGGTACAGCGGGTCACCCAGCGGCATGGCAGCAAAGATCTTCCCCAGGGCACTGGCACTAGGCAAACGCTGACTCAACCCTCCTGGAGGACCAAAAAGAGAAATGTCAGTCATTTGCAATCAACCCTTTAACTTTTGAGCAACTGGGCCAACAAAAAAATATTTAATTAACTCTCACCCTCTCTGAAGTGTTAAATGAAGTCAGCTTTAGACACTGTCTTTCTTTTGAAGCACAAAAATGTACAACAGAATATTTTGGGAAACATTACAATCACATTACAATCACATTCATTAACATCATGTTAAAGCACAGTTATATATTTTACTAGGTGAGTAATACTGTCTGGTGTCTGACTTTAGAAAGTGGTTTTAACAATTCATGGATTATAAATGGATTTTAAATGACTTTTCTAGTACATAAGTATACAAGCTATTCATCCTTATTTTTCCTGAAGCCCCTTTTTGTATTTAGGGTAATAAGGGAGGTCATCATGATATAGTGCTAAAATATTTAATCATTTAATAAAATAAATAAAGATTGTTTTCAGTTTATTAACTAATTTATTATCAGTTATTTTTCAAGCAAATGTACCAAAGCTTCTCTGTCTGTAAAGTTACAATTTCAATTCTTAAATTTTAACTAAAATTCTATATCTTCTATATCTATATATTATATATATTCAACATCGTCTATATCTTCTATCTTCTACTTTGTAAGGCATTTTTTCACCAACATACAAAAGACAAATTCCCTGTATGTGAAAACCTAATCAGATTCTACAAACCTGATTCCGACTACATGTTAAAACATCCCAATTAATTTAGGATGACACGGTACAAAATTGAATCTTCTTAGTTTTGCTTGGATCAACAAGTAGCGTGCTAACAAAACCAGATAGATCCTAAGGTGAAAATTTCTAACAAACCATTATTTTTTTCTACTTTTCTCTGATATCTTATAGGCCAAACAATCAACAAAGTATTCAGCAGATCAATAATGATCCCTGACAGCATGCAATGGAAAAAATTATCTATTTAAATGTACGAGAACAACAAAAGGCTTCTGGAAATCTGAAACCTGCGTGGATGAGGAGGACTTTCAGTCTTTGCAGGGTCTTTCCATAGCAGTCATTCAGCTGCTTCAGTGCATACAGAGTGGAGCCCCCATTCCCTAGAAAACACCAGGTCAGATTAGAAACAACAAAAAGGAATGAGAAGAAGAAGAAGAAGAAGAAAAAGAAGAAGAAGAAGAAGGCTGAGCATACTAATAATAATACAGCGCTCTGTTGATCCCTTCCCAGCTGCAAACACACGACAGTGAAATGAAAGCACGCCGTCTGACTCACTCACCTATTTTGGGTCCAGGCGGATCTGAGAAGACCATGTAGTGAATTCCGAGGGGGAGCTCCTTCCTGCCCACCTTCTCTCTGATCTGCAGCTCATAAGCCTCCTTCTGGCTCGGGTCCACAGCAGTCACGACCACCACGTCCCACAGCTCACCGGGCTGCACCTCCCGGCCTCCGGGCAAAACAACAGTGACAGTCAAATACAGGCAGGTCTTTTTCTTTTTTTTCATTATTTCAGTGAAGCACAGGGCAGTCGGGTCGGTGCATTTAAACATAAAACCCACCTCGCAGGGAGTTAAACTTTCGCAGTTTCTCTCTTGTTGCGGTTTGTAGCTTTGCGGCAGATTCCTGGCTCATGATGTGGCTTTGCGTAGGCTCACTGCGGTGACGGGAAAGTGTCAAAGTGTCATTTTAAAGCCCGGAGGAGCCTCTATGTTTCAGGCAGTCCGTTACTTCCGGGTGTCGTCACGTGGTCGGTTGTGTTTACAGCGTAGGCGGGGCGTGAACCGAGCACGTGGGGAGGTGAAAATAAAGTGTCAAACCTTTACGAAAAACCTTTAAAAGTGCCACAGGAAAAAAAGAAGAAGAAAAAAGAAAAAACATAAGTCATTTTTGATATATTGAAGAGGACTTTCTTATAAAAATTAATCAGTGATGCTTCTAATTTACCAAAAGAAAGTGTCCAATTCGATTTTTATTATTTTGACTATATTTTACCATGATTTTTTTGTGCTTCGCATTCAAATGAATGGAAGAACCTTAAGAAATTAGTCAGAAAAGCACAGCGATTGCAGGTCTCCATGAATGGTTAAATGAACATGCAAATGATGAACACCTATGAGAGATTTTGGATTGATGTATTTGACAGTGCTCACCACCATCAAAATGGGAGAATATTATTTGGAGAAACAGTGTTCATCTCTCCAGCAAAGTTCAGAGTTGATGAATGAGTGCCAAGGTACACGGAGGCTGTTCTGGCAGCACATGGTGGCCCAACACCTTACAAAGATACTTTATGATAGATTTCTCATCACCTCTCTATGCAACCATTATAAGTATTAATAATAACTTGCCTTTACTTGTTTCTGTTTTGTCTTGCGTTCCGTAAAGAAAACACTCAGCCAAAGAAATCAGATTCATAAAAAGTTCAATTAAATGCATCATCATTAAAAGCAGTTGATGGAGATGATTGCAAAGGAAAAAAGTACACTAATGCACATTCAAAGCTGATTTCTATGTGGGGCCAGACACTCCAGATTCTTGAGGAGTGAGTTTTGTCTCATTTGTTTGGGAAACATGAAGAACAATTCAGACAGAGTGAATGACTAAGGACGTATTTAACATTAACATTTACTTAATTTAAAAAAGAAGTAACCGAAACTGACAGATTTCTAATGCCAATTCTTTTGTCAGTGTTGAACATCCATTACTTACCATTAAAGTATTTTATTTTTAATATTTACTGAGGTTTTCTTTGCTTGAATGCTTTTTTTGTGAGACATCCTAAAAGACTGTGGGAAAACTGGTGCACAGAGAGAAAAGAACACATTATCCCTCTACTATTGCTAAGATGAGGCTGAGCAGTTTGTGCCAAAGCTCTCAGAGCTTTGTCAACAAGGCCGGCAGCCAACAGATCTAAGGCTGAACGTGAGCAGGAGGTTGGTAAACCAGCCTCAGATGGCGGGAAGCTGCTCTGAGAATCAGTAGGCACAGGTAGGTAGAGGCATGTTGCATTACTAAAACAGGGGTGGAGGAGGATGACTGTGGCCTGTCATGGAAAAAGTGCACATCGGATGGTGTCCAGAGATCTGTGGTGAGCGGTATGAATTGGCAGCAGGCATCAAGGGACACTCTGGACAACTTCTTTCACCTGATTACTCACTAGCTTTGGTATTTCATTGTTTAACTTGAATCTCCATGCTATACTGACCATTACATACATCACACTTTCCATAATAGGTACATTCACTTGTGCTTTTGTTCTCCCCGTTTTGCTGTCCAGGAAGCATAACAAGCGTAACAGGATGATCATGGAGCAAACAATACCTGGAAAGCAAGCAGAGCGAACAAACCTCAGTCAGAGGCAGCCGGCAGGGGCTTGTGTTTCACTCGGACTCCATCGTACTCCTCTGCCGGCCTCTGCACCTATCACAACACTACAATCACAAGTTACAGTGGGGTACAACTGCAAGCTATGTTTTCCACAAGAGGTTTTTTTTTTTCCCTCATGAAAAAATGGTTAAGGAATGAGAGGAATGCAGGGTGGGGGGAGGTGAGCAGAACAGCTAAAAATGAGCATAATCCACTGGTCTATTGTGTTTATTGTTTCAGTTCAATCAAGAAAACAGCTCGTCGTGTGAGACGCTTGGCCATTGAAAGTCAAAGTATCATAGAAATCAGTGCAAGAGTTGTCCAGTACTATACATTGTTGTCACAAAAAACAAAACACAAAATTTTCACACACTAAATGTACATCTTGGCTTCTTTTATTTTTAGTCGTAATCAAAAGAGTTTAAAAACTTTATTCAGGAGGTAGAAAATAAACTACGACAAAAGAGGCTGATTTTAAAAATCGCGGTTTAAATTAGTTTTATCCTCATGATAGTTTCTGTGCAGACTGGCAATACCATTAAAAACATGGCAAGATAATAAGTAGCTGAGGCTGTATTAAATACTTAAACCTAAGTACCTAAATATAATTCATCTATAAATTATTTGCAGCCTGTAATGTTTTGGCATAATATTATCTAATAATACTTAAGAGGCTTAAAATATGAGAGAGAGACTCAGAGACATTGTGCACTCTTGCTCCATACCTATTAATCCTGCTGAAAACATGGAGCAAGTCCTATACAGTGTATTTCTTTATCCTTTTTTTCTCTCAATTTCAGGGTGAATAAAGTCAGAGTGAGATTTGAGGCTTGAAAAAAATACGACAAATCCATTGCAAAGACATCTGTAATCTCAGAGTGCAACACTATGAACTCTCCAAGGGCGCAACACCTCCACAACAGAAGTGAAATGATCATGAGCCTAATCCCTCCTGCTGCTGCTCCTCTTGCGGAGAGACTTTGGTAGCGGCGTTGTGTCACAGTGCGGAGGGCGGAAGAGCAGCTAGGCTATTCTTGTTGGCCTCCAGGAAGTTGCTACAGGCGGAGAAAGCGCTGTAGAAGCTGGAGGAGAGGCCAGCGATGTCTGTAGAGATGTAGGGAAGGACCCCTGGAGTCGCCTGGTTGTAGTAGGTGATCTGAAACACAACAGTTCAGCGTGGTACGTTAAACTGCTGCGTCTTCTAATATGCTTGAGTTTTGCAGTTGTGAGCCGTTAGTGTGCAGAAATGTTTTCGTGGCGAGCGTGCAAGCTGAACGTGACCCTCTCATTTGGCCAACCTTGGTGACAGTGCTGGACTCTTCCCAGATTGTGAAGCCAGCGCAGAGCACCTCTCCCCTGGTGTATTCCTCAGTGGGAGGGTGAGTGGGCAAAGTGACAGAACGCAGAGCGATCAGATATGGGTCCCTGAGAGGGAGGATAGCATCATGAGACTTTATGAGAGAGCAAGCGCGAGGCAGCAATGCAATATAATGCAACATAATATAATATGAGGTGAAATAGGAAATCAGGAAACAAAATGTGAAATGACATGAGAATAGTCGCGTGTGTGTTTATTATGCAGAATGTTACACCACCTGGCATCACATGGTTTCCTCCTAGATGCCAACAAGATAAAGTCCTGGCCTTTGCCCCCTTTACTGACAGACGGCGTGGCTACACGATAAAGGGTGTCATCCTCGTCCGCTTGATTGATCACCTCACACTCCCTGCAGTGGCCACAAAGCAATGGGAATACGACATAATGCAGTGGTTAACGTAAGATTAAACATCTAACACCACTGTCACTATTGATAAAGAGAAATTAGTACTTCCTTGATTAATTATTATTATTTTGCATTTTGTCCTGACAACAAATCCAATGAAAGGTTCAAAACAGCTAATTAATCTATATTCCTCTGTGTCATATACTTCCACTGTTGTCTAAAAAATATTATTACAAACTACACTATTGCATCAGGTGGCATGTTTATTTATTACCATGAATACAATGTGGTTTAATTTGAGTCCATCCCACTCTGTCCTGCTGCTGTAAATACTGACTAAAGCATCAAATGTTTTTTACTCCAAGAGTGAAAATCATATCAACTCCTCATGCTATTTTTCAACATTTCCATCTTACGTAGAAACAATCAGGTTACACTCAGACCTTTTACAGAGTGCCACAAACAGAGCAAGAAAAGAGAACCTACAGAAAGAAAGACAACGTTTTCTGCTGACATTAAGTTGCTGTGCACCAGATGACACTAAATGCCAAAAAAGGACATATTACTGACTCATAGTGTCGGTCCCACTCCTTTCTCCGCCTCAGGTCTGATAGTAGGTGGAACGTCTGCTCTGCCGGTACGCTGACGTGCATCTCCACCTTGAAACACAGCATGTGGTTTTCCTCCAGCGTGTACAGTCTCACCTAAGAAAGGAGAAAAGAGGAGGTGGGCTCCATGTGTATAAAAAGGATTAACTCCAGTTATTTTCATGTGCGCACATCAAGTTTGCCTGCCACATCACTGGTGGGCGCAGGACAGATTATGGGGTAATTATGCATATTCAGAGGATGACAGATATTCAGGTCTTGTTCTCTAAATATCTGGGAAAAAAATCACTTTTGGAGAGGGGTGGTATAGAGGTGCAGAAGTTTCAGCATTAGGCAACACTTTCAGACTTCTTCTGCATTATTCCACAATTTAATTAAAGCGATACGGGCCCACTTCCAGGAGGGCCACAGTGACTGTGCAGCTTGTCCAGAATAATACATGTCAGAATGTGTGGTGGAAAAACAACAGCTGTACTGAGTTAACAAAGCCACATCGTGGAGGACGACACAAAAAAATACTGACCTTATTTTTCTCAGAAGTTAATACCCAGTTGTTTCTGGTATCCATTAGTTTCAGTGCAGATACATTATTGTAGCTCAGGTACATCTGAAAAAACAAAGGTCCGTCTGAACTCTTGAATACAATATCTAATAAGCTTTACTAAGCACGCGAGTCTGTTTGCCAGAAATTGCAATACCTGGTTACTTGGATCCCAGGGCACAGACAGGGGCACTTCAGTTTGCTTGCAGGAGATAATGTATTTCCTTTAAAGCATGTCGCAGGGCACAGTGATTTACATTCAGGGACAAAAGAAAAGAGGGAAGCTGAACAATATGAACCTTTTCACTCTAGCAATGATCCAACACATTTGGTTATCAAATAGTGGGCTGAAGATTAGACCGGAGGCCGGGCATTTTACAGTTGAACAATGAACTTATTATGCTTGACAGACTCTGCACCAAAGTCTGCTCAGCTGTGATATGCTGCTCTGCCAAGTCATGTGCTGCCTTGGAGTATTGTAAACAATGGATTCTGTAGAGAGGCTCTGCAAAAGCGAGGCGATGATGACACCGCTTCTGCACTACCTCCATTTGTACGGCATCATGTACTATCACTGTTTTTTGTTTTGAAGTGTATTTGTATGGATCCTGATAACTCATCTCGTGTCATATGGTTTTGTGGTGTACTACTATGTCATCAACACTATTACTTCAAGGACATAAACCTGAGTCTTTTTTGTTCCTCTGTACCTGATGAAGAGACATCTACGACTGAAAATAAATTGTAAGAGCTTTTTAAAAGGGAGCTGATACCATACCTTTTGCATTAAGACCAACTTTCAGAATATATAAATGTCTGCTATAAACCTTGTCAGCCCTCTGATATATCAGTAGGCCCTACAAACAAGAGATACTAACCTATCAAGGCGAATCTTCTTTCTGGCAATAGCTTCTTGGTAACGTCTTTTTCCATCCTGTAAAACATGTGAAAATCTCAGGCTGAAATCCGCACAAAAAGATGCTCATTCTGTGACCTCCCTAATGCTTTTTTGGCTCTGTGCTGTCATTATGGGCTGTCAGGCACCAATGGCACACTTAGAAAACTCACCACAGGCTCAGGTCGTATCCGTGGCAGCGTGCTTGGTTTCCTGTCACTGTCCAGCACCTCAAAGGTCATAAAAGCACTATTTATATGGCGCAAAGGTTCTCCACCCTGGTAGGCCTCAGCACACACTCCCACCTCCATGCTAGAGCACACCACATATGCAGGCATGTGGATTCACAAGAGATATGCACAAACACACAGAGGCGTACGGCCAAAACACACTTACGCTATCTGTGTTAAAATCATGTATGAGAGATACATTATAAACACCACTGGATGAGAATTGTGGACCATCATGTGTTTACTCACCTGTGTTTGAAGGCATTGTTAACTATGGCTTTCAGTACCAGTCGGTCACCAATATGAGATGGCCCACGGAAATGGAACATGTCTATGGTCCTCAGGGTTGGGTGAGCATTACACAAGCGACTAAATCAAAATATGGAAACAGAAGAGGGAGGTGTTTGTGGTTTGTTGAACCTTGGTCTAATTACAAAAAAAAAAGGCAAACTTGTTAAGAATCATTAGGAACATTTGTTTTCTTGCCAAGACTTACAAGAAGATCAGTTCCACTCCACTTCCTTATTATCCAGTTAAGGCAAGAAAAGCTACCTTCCAGCATCTCCAAAGCTCATCAATTATCATGCTTATCTCGTTTGTCTAATCCACACAAATACTGATGTGTAAAAAAAAATATTAGTGGTTTTATAGAGGGCTTTATGTGGGACTATTTCTTGGCTCAGTGACTTCCTAAAGTCTCTGGTGGTGTACTGGAGACCTCGTAGAGAGGCCAAGACTCCACAAAATCCCTGTACCCAACCACAAAACAGTCCCGCACATAATCCACATAAAACTTATTGTTAACAAATATGTGTTCATTATTGATCTATAGAAATACTGTTCAGTGGATTTTGTTGCTAGACTAGCCATTTAGTTTAGCATAAAGACTGGAAATAGGGGGGCTATTTCCAGTCTTTATGCTAAACTAAGCTACGTGACTGCTGAGAGCTCTTCTCTTGGAAAAAATGAAAATGTCAAAGGATTTCATTAAAAATTTTTCTGTTGAAAGAAATTATGAATAAACCCTTAAAACCTTGCTGCAATCGTAGCCACGTTCTCCATCCAGGCCATGATCTGACCCCCAAAGGTGCTGACTTGATGGTTGGCGTGTGGTGGCAGTACCAGCTCCACGCTCTCCACTCGCGTCCGCTCGGCTGGCACGGCACCTTGATACTCTTGGCATTCTCCTGGTAAAAGTGCAAAAACAAGGAGCTTTAATCCATCAGAATTTAAATGGTACGGACGACTGGGCCATATGCTGTGTTTTAAGGGCTCCTAGTCGACAGCCCATACCCAGCTGAGCTGTGCTGCTGCTCAGTAGGTCTGTAATGATCTCAGCATGGATGAGTCTCATCCTTCTCCGCTCCGCTGCCAGGCTGTACTCCATCTGCTCCATCTGTGTGCGAGGAATCACCTGCTTCAGCTGTACCTGGGTGTGCAAAACATACAAACCCAGAGGATGCTGAATGAGCTTTAGAAAAATGTCTTTTGTGTCCATGTCGTTGTTTTTGTCTCTTACCTTCCCAGCTTCAGTTCGTCTGGCAACAAAGGTAGCGAAGGCGTGGCAGACCTTCCACTGCCGGTCAGTGTAAAGGTCCTCACAAGTCACCAAGATACCCACCTGAAATGAACAGAATCACCACATTCATTTAGTTTTTTCACTCCAATAAAACAAATGTTTACTGTGCTGAAATAGAAAAACACTAACCTCCATACTGGACGTGAAGGCCCGGTTGACTTTTGCTATGATGTTGACTACCTTCCCCACCCTGGAGCAGACACACACAGATGCTTCTCTTTACTATCAACAAGAGGCAGCGATTATAGTATCAACACAATGTGAACATGCCGATTGTGAGAACTAAAGTTCATTTAGTGTCAGCTGAGCCACCAATCATCTGCCTGTAGAGTAACTACAAGATATAATATTCATTATTGTCATTATCAGTAGTAGTAGTAGATTTGCTGAAGTCTCTGCTTGCTTTGGTGAAAGTTGATGGAAAGTCATGACTTGATGTCTGATGGACCCTTTTTGCTTTCCTACAGTCAATGCATGCAATATGTCCTGCGTCTGCCTCTCAGTTGGAGAAACACTTGGGTTTGAGCAGCCTTACCCTATGGTGTGTTCAAAATGGATGTCATCCACAGATGCAGTGATGCAGGAACAACCTGCATGTCTCTCAGCTGGGGGAGGAGAGATTACACACATATTTAATCAGTGCTGCACAAAGTCACAAAGCAATGAAAGCTTATCAGCTGTTAATATGTGCGTCTGTAAAGGCACAAAGAAATGATCTAACACACAGCAAGACTTCAGACATGTATTAAATGTGAATATATTTCATTTGACTATACAGTGCAAAAACATAAAAAATCTAATTGTCATCAATTGCTTCAATTATATAAATATACATACACTATAATTTAGTTTTCAATATAATTTATTCTGTGGCACTCACAATATTTCTGAATTAATTATGCAAAGATGTATACACACATATATAAATTTAGCATAGAAATGTCATGCCACTTTGGAGCCCCGTCCACTACAGATGTCCACAACTTCCTGCTAGAATACCAGAGTGGACATCATCACTCGTGAATTACATGATGTGATACCAGGATGTAAGACAACTAGCGAGCTTAAAATGAACTATTCTTATTAATTTAGCTTGGGTTGTAAAAGTGAGAGATTTTTCTGAGTTTTTCCAACCAGACAAGCAGGCTGTGGAGTCCATCCACTTCAGCAGCTGCCCGACGCTCAGCTCTCCGCAGTGGTTGGCATGGCATGGCAGCACGATCTGACTCATCTTCACTTCAGTTGGGTTTCTGTACGCTTCCTCATTCTCCTCAATGAACAGAGGGTCCAGCATGGTGTCGCCATAATTCCCCTCCGACATCATAACTCACAGCTACATAGACACGAGTCACCGAAAGACAGAAGAACCAGGACAGTGTCAATTTCACCTATTTAAGGAGAAGAATAATAAATCCAGATGTGATTTAAAAACTAAAACCTTTTACTCCTTGCCAAAAGTGAAAAACTAAAAGAACAGGAGTGCAAGGAAAGTTGTGACGCATTTATGGTGAAGCAGCTCAAAACCCTTTTCTAGCATGTAGGGCAACACTACACAACACTGCTTTGTGCTTTCTCTGCTGAAAGGGCATCCAGGGGGCACTTCATCACATTTTCTTGCATACTGGGCCACCGGAGAGGGCGCTTCATCATGTTTAATCCATCATAGGCGCTTCCAAGAGGGTACCAACCCACCCCCCATGAGTAGATCACTGATTGGTTGTCAGCTAAGGAGTAAAACAGGCACCTTTTCAGCATCAGAAACATCCTGATGTACAAACATCAGTGCCAAGTTTACTTTAGCAATCCAAATAAAAGCTGCGTCTTAGCACAAGCCACAGGTCTCTATTCTAATCATAATGGCTAAGAAAAGCAGAGACATTTTGGTTGGTTAAAAATGCTCACAGTGAATGATGCTTTTCATTCTGACATCTTAAAACACAACAAGGCTTTTTACCACCACAAAAAAAACGTATGAAATGAAAACTACTATTTATCTAGTTTTCATTTACTATTTACTATTTACTGTTGTGAAAGTTGATGGATGTCTGATCTGTTTAGGATTCATTCAAGGACATCTGACACAAACTATCCATCACACG
>JAOXYL010000105.1:17018223-17029790 GCA_028564955.1 Terapon puta
CTGTTGTGAAAGTTGATGGATGTCTGATCTGTTTAGGATTCATTCAAGGACATCTGACACAAACTATCCATCACACGCTGCTCACGCTCACATCTCACCTGCAGCAACATAAATGCTGAGTCAGGAACAAAACCATCACAGCCCAACCACCTGTGACCTTAACATACTTGGATTTTGTCCACTCTTGAATCAGGAAAGTGCCCGGTCAGTTTGGACCAACACCGCAACATAAATCGTTTTGAATAATCTCAAAACTCAGTTTCTCAACCACCCCCCCACCTTCAAGGATAAAGACAAAGACTGAAATGCCTATTTATGTGATTGTGCTGCTTCTCAAATATAAATGAAAGCAATCTTGTTGAGTTTTTTTTTTCTTTTTACACTACAGGCTGGGACTTGTCTTTTGAAGGCAGCTTTGATGAAGCTGAGGCAGGCACTAGACATGACACAAGACACACACAGACTATTTAAAGGACGCAGCTGAATGGGGAGATTGGGGGGGTGGGGGAGTTTTCATGGAGAGAATTTGTTGGAATACAAGTGTTTGCACATAACTTGCTCCAGCGGGGAGCAGTGGTCACCTGCCTCCCCTGTTATCGATGACAGGTGCTGCAGTGACCTTTACATCGACTTCAAGAGGAATGAGGCATTCACCGCGAACTTCAGAATAAGAGCACACAAAGCAGACTACGGATATAAAAGCGCGATATTTATTCTGGAAAAAAAGTCGTCACCAGCAAACAACACGTCGACACACGAAAGCAAATAAAAAAAATAAAAATGGCTTACCCACTTTTTTTTAAAAGTTACTGCTGGTGGCGGAGTAAAGAGTCCTAAGAGTGCCGAGAGAGACTTACACACCGTGAACACCGCAGCCTGCGGGTCCGCTCCTTTCACCCATTCCTCCACAACTTACCAAACACACACGTATCAAAAACACACAAACACACACGCCACCGTGTTACTGAGCTGTTTCACCACTGGAGGGAGAGAGAGACAGAGAGAGAGAGAGAGAGAGAGAGAGAGAAACCATCCCCCTTACTGGTTCACACTCACCGTCCACATTTTTAAGGTGGACCTGAAGTGGCCTCATGTTTTAAGGGGCTGCTTAGTAATACTTATTTAAAAAAAAACACAGACTCTAAACATTGTATTGATATTATAACTTACATTACAGGCCTGTATATATTTGTTGATTGGCTTGCTAATTCCTTACATAAGAGGGGAAAAATGCTTCTTTCCCCAAATCATCCCCATTTTTTAGGTTCTGATGAGGCAAAACCTAATTGTTCTTCCCATAAGTAGGTTGAATACACTTAAAAGCCCTTTTGAAATGGAGCCAGGTGAGTCAAAAACACTGACTAAATCGGTCCAATAAAATGAACAGTGTCACTTAAATCATTAAAATGGAGAAACCACCAGTCAGCTGTAAAAAAAAAAAGAAAAGAAAAGAAAGAAAGACAAGAAAAAGACTAGTAAAAGGAACGAAACTCAAGTATTTCAGGGATAATATACATAAAACCAAAAAAAAAAAAAGAATGGAGACTTATAAATGAGTTTTTTCCATAAACTACCTGAATTGTACTGATATTTTTACTTGCCACATTTCTCTGTGTTGTGTTGCTCGACCAGTAATTTGACAGATGGAACAGTTAAATGCATTTGGAAAAATTCAATAATTAGCCAGTTAGCAGTATAGTATATGCACTTCTCAATGTATAAAATGTTTCAGATGACAGATATTTGAATGCTGTTGGGCGCCTGGGCCCGCTTATCAAGCTTCGCATATGATATTGTATTTTTATTTTATTATATTTATTGTCTGTCCGTGCAAATAACAAAGAAAGTGAACAATTATCTATTTTATATCTAAAATATTTATTATAGATACGTTCTTTTTTATTATTTTATTGGTTTTATAAATATTATTTTGTAAAACAGAGAAAAAAAACACATCTCGTCCGTCCTCCTCTGGTCAGAACCAAACAATCGCCGCAAATTTCTTCATTAAACGACGCTCTTTGATACCAACGTCAACACGGGGGAAACTGAAAGCACGCCGAGGCAGACCTTAAGGCGGACGGCGCGCTCCCATTCGCCGCGGGCAGCGTCAGTCAGGCCGCGGCCCCGCCTCTTCCCTCCAGGACCAGGCTCGGTTGAGTCGTCGGGGGTTTGAGGAGGAGGAGGAGGAGTGCGGTTGTGGAGTGCGAGAGAGGGTCGCGATGATCTGACAGATGAAATAAGGAGGAAAAAAAAGAAAAAAAAAGAAAGAGAGAGAGAAAGAGAGAGAGGAAGAGACGGCGGGCGTCCTCCCCACACCAAACAATGTTCCCTAAAGGCAAAGGCACCCCGGTGCCGTCGGACGGCCAGGCGCGAGAAAAGTAAGCTCGGAAACGTTTATTATTGTGTGTGTATGTGTGTGTGTTTTTCGCCTCGCAAGTTTTTTTGTGTTTTGTTGTTTTTTTTTGCTCCCCCTCTCTCCCTCTCTCTCTCTTTCTCCCCCCTCCCTCCCTCTCGCTGTTGTTCGCTAGACGGGCTGAGCAGGAGGCGATTTCCTCCCTTCTAGCGAGGCTTGAATTGAATGAACCGCCTCGTCTGCTCCTCTCCTCTCCTCTCCTCGCCATTCCTCCCCCCTCCGAGCTGCGTTTCTGCCGCCCGCCGCCTCTCTGCACCTCCGCCCCGCACATTCAGAGGGCAGCGTTTGGTCGCTACGTTGTTGCATTTTTTTCCCTCCCTGTGCGAGGAGGAAACAATAACATGGGCCCGCAGAGGCAGTACATTGTTTCCTCTGTTGCGCTCTGCTTTTTTTTAAAAAAAATCTTCTTATTTATCCCCCTCAGCCCCCACCATCAGTGCCACCGGGATACTGTGTCTAGCTAATGCACAGCGAGCTTGTGGGAGGTGGTGGTGGTGGTGGGGGTGTATGTATGTGTGTGTTATGTATTTTTATTTTTACCTCTCACATCACGACGTTAAACCGTATAGCAGCTTCCTACCTTGCCCGTTGTAGTGAATCACAACCAGGTTGTTTTTTCCCTTCAGTCCCCCATTTCATTTTTTTTTTTTTTTGGCAAAGGCTATTTGGCAGCCATTGTTCAGAGGGCCTGTACCCGACTCTAGTCACTCAGTGTGCCCGTGGAGGAAGATTTCTAACCTGCTGTTTGAGGCGTGTGTTTGCTGTTTCTATGGCTAGTTGCTCCACGTTTGTTCAATTAAAAACTGAAATTGTGTGTTTTTGTTTCCCCCCCCTCTCCTTCCCTCCCCTCCCACAACCACCACCACCTCCTCCTCCACCTCCACCACACAGGTTGGCTCTGTATGTGTATGAGTATTTGTTACATATAGGAGCACAGAAGTCTGCACAGACCTTTTTATCAGAGGTATGTAGGATTTTTGGAGAGAAATTTCACTTTAATGTCCATTTTTATTCATGCGTACACACATTTTTTTTACGTACTATATTGCATGTGCTCATTTAGGAACGTCCTATCAAAATGCATTAATGGATGATATTTTGATTCCCAGATCCGATGGGAGAAAAACATAACACTCGGAGAACCTCCTGGATTCCTACATTCCTGGTGGTGGTAAGACTGAATGTTCTCGCCTCCCTGTAAACATGTCCAGGGGTTGTTTTCTTTCTTTCTTTCTTTTTTTTATCTTGTGTGTGTGTGTGTTTGTTTGCTTCATGACTTGTCTTGTCCACAGCGTGTTCTGGGACTTGTATTGCGCTGCACCGGAGAGGAGAGAGACATGTGACCACTCCAGCGAAGCGAAAGCCTTCCATGATTACGTGAGTAGTGCTCAACGCGGGAACTGTTGCAACAAAATCGCTCCGTCCTCCGGCAAAGGAGACGGCAACTTTTGCTGTTGCAGTGAAGAAGCGGTGCAGGCGCTGCGCTTAAATCTGGAATATTTTCTTTTCGGTTGCCGAAATCGGAGAAAGGTCCTCATTATTTCTGTTTGTCGACACTTAAGTCTGGACAAAATCTTGCATGTTCCCCTTCAAGAGTGATAGAGAGGCGGTGCTTTAGGCTGTTGTGATTCCCTTTTAGCTTGAAGAGTTCTAATCATTCACCCTAAAATGGTGTCTGACCGATTTGTGCTCTTTTTGGTGTGTATTGCACAGTATTATTTTGGAGATGCAAGTCTTTTTTTTTTTTTTTTTGCAGCGGTACTTAACTACCTAATGCAAATCGGGGCAGTATTTTAACTTTTTTTTTTTCCCCTCCTCCTGAATTTACAATCGGTCATCTTGCCCTGTTGGTGGGTCGACGGATGCGCCCAACAGTGAGCTTTATAGGCTTCTGGGAAAATGATGCTGATGTCAGCATGTCCTGAGTCAGACCTGTCAAGCGCTCTCTCTTTATCCACGCCGCGCTCAAGCTCCCCGCCTCAGTTGTGAAGGCGAAAAAGAAACCTTCTGTGTGTTCTGCGCAACTTCTGAAGATTTCGCACACGCAGCTTGACTTCTTTGACAAAGAGCTCCGGCTGACGTGATGTGTGGCAGCTCAAGAACATGCTGAATTATTTTACCTGCGCTGGAATCAAAGGCCTGAAACAGCAGATCGTAAATGAAATGTGGCTCAGGACAAGTGCCTCATTTGGTAGCATATTGCTCCTCTCGTGGTAGCACTTCCACATTTGCATGGCATGGCTGTTTTGCATCTTGATAATTATGCCATTTTAGAGATAGTGGGGTGGGTTTTTTTTCTCCTTGTGTGCGGCATTGTTTCTCGCTTTGAGTCAGCATTCAAAAAGAACATCAAAAGGAGCCTCGTGGGGATCAAAGAAAGTGTGAACTGCTTGTCAGTGGCTTCTGCCGTTCCCATCCTCGCGTTTCTCCGGCAGTATCCCAAAAGATTAGACGAGCATCGCGTGGCTGATGTAAACAAAAATAAGATCCTATTCAGGTTATGCTGCATCAGCACAGTCGATGAAAGGCATTAGAGGTTAAGGGGCCCTCTCAGGGCGACCGATACTCAGCCCAGTTTGTTGGTGGGTTGGTGATGTCTCAGACAGGAAGGGGTTAAAATGGAGATGTTGGTCCTGCTCTTGGCAGATAGGGTTGTCAGGGTAACAGGCCTCCTGATCTGGCAGGTGACCTGGGAGCCAGGCGAGAGGCTACAGCGTGGCTCTGCCCTTTCAGTAATCACATTCCTTATTATTCTTACTCATACAGACAAAGGAGGAGTGCATTTGTTTGAACCCAGCCTTCTTTATAGTCATTGATTGCAATATTTTGGTCGCTTTTAGTTGCTCTTGCAGGCCTGATATGTTTTCCTATTGTGTGACGTTTGTAAAAAGGCAGAATATGAGAGAGTGTCTAAAATTTTAGAAATCTTCTGTTTTTGAGAAACTGTTTCCAAACATTAATAATGACAAATTATCGTGTCCTTAAGATTCCGTCTGTTTTAAGCGAACCTGTTGGGATAATTGAACACAGTTTCTAAAATCACTTGCAGTTCGAGGAAACACCGTCAGACCGGTTTTGAAAGATTCACCGACACAAAACAAGCTGTTAGGTCGCTGCCCGTGGCTTTACTGGGAGCATTTTCATAACATGGAAAACATTAAGCAAATGAGGGAACAGTTAAACGTCAGTATGGGCAGTATGCTGATGTGGTGGGGAGCTCTGAGAGTTTCTCTGCGGTTGGCTCTCCCCGACATCTTGTGGTTGCCCTTCGCTCTGATGTTGCCTCTCCTTGTGTTCATTTGAGGATGTTGAGGGTCAGGCAAGTGTGTGTTTTATATATATATATATATATATATATACATGCATGTGTGTGGACAGTACTAGTCCTTGGACCCTAGCCTTTGTCTAGGTGTGGGGGAGGTGAGTGCCGGCAGCGCTCGTAAAGCCCTGTCGTATTCACGCCAGGCCTGATGAACGCTCCCCGAGGGGCCCCGTCGCCATGGCGTCAGCGGCTGATTGATGGCTGTCATGGAGCTGAGGGGCAGATTGGAAAAAAGGAAAGGGGAGTGGCACTGTGGCATATGCCCAGCATCCACCACCGCGGAGGAGCTGAGGGAATAAAAAGAGGAGGGGGTTGGGGAGGAAGGGAGGAGGGAGATGAGAAGTGCAAGGGACCTGCTAGAAGTAACTAGAGAGAGGGAGAGAGAGAGAGAGAGCAAGCATCCAGTCAGGATCCAGAGTGGGTTTTATGATGTTGATTGATGGTTAAACATTTACAAGCTAAACATAAGGGCTGGTTTCTTTTGAGCTTTGGTTGCAGTGGAAGAAGTGAGGCTGTTAAGAGCATGCTAGGTCAGGAGCCGGCGGTTGGGTGGTCTGTGCTGCAGCCCAACCCCCCCCACCCCCATCATTTCCCCTTTTAAATCTTACATTTCGTCTTCTGTCTGTTTGTGTGTCTCGGTCTCTTTCTCTTTCTCTCTCTGTTGCCTCAGTCAACCTCTTGGCCATCTTCGCTCTTCCTTACTTATACCCCCCCACCCCCATGTGTTCTCCTTTCCCCCTCTCTCTCTCTTTGTTTTTGGAAAGAGAGCGCATGCACATCCGCCGCCACTCTGGCCTTTTGTAACCTCCTTCAGTGATTCAAGAATTCAGGGAAAATTTGTTTGGCTGGGATTGCTTGCTCCTGTGCTCTTAAGTACACACGTACACTCGCTGAATCACGGTAGTGGGGGGGTTGTCTTAACGGAGCTCCCCTGGGGAGTTGTGAGGAAGGCCCTAGACAAGAGCCTGATAGCCCGGGGCAGGGCTGAGACATCTGCTTTCCTTTCCTGCACCATAGAGTCTGTGGAGAGACGTGGTTCGTTTAGACCGAAAGCAGCATCAGGCTGTTTGGGACAGTCCAGCAAGCACAGCTGTGGGCTTCAGTGGGACATGATAAAGATCTAACATAACATGCCTTGGAACTCGCCATGCACGTTGCTTTTCAGTCTGGCAAAGACTTTTTGACTTCTGCAGAACTGCGTATATGCTGCCATTGTTTTATGACTTTGTGTCCAGTACCTTTTTAAATACAGCTTTGTTTTACTTAATTATTTCTTTGTAGGCCTCATTCCAGGAATGGGATACTTAAGGGTAGAGAGACAAAACAAACTGCAGTTGCTGTTTCACTGCAAAGGGGCCAGACAGCGCAGTCGTATTAGATGAAACTAGGTATTAACTGTAGGTCAGTCTTTATCTATAATAAACAAAGTAAGTCTTTTCTTCAGTTGCACCAGGAATGTTTTCTTTGGGTTAAAAATACAACACGTTTACCTGGAAGTTGGCGAATTTACTGCGGAAGATTTATATGCTGTTTAAATGTTTAATTTATTTAATCAGTACATTCACTGAGAATGATCACACAGCTCGTCTTAGTGACTGGGAACTTGAATATATCTAGAAAAATAAACATTAAGTTGGGACACAGCTTCATGGCTGTGTCTGTGTCTTATACATCTGACACGTTTTTGTGGTTTCTATTAAGGGCGTGCAAACTACAGACCGCATTTGTCGCTCTGACAATCTTCTTCTTTACAATATAAATGACTTAAGTTAATGCCCCAGGCAAATAGATTAGCATACAAATGCTACCTTTTTGAATGATATGTGTTATGTTTAAAATGTCTGACAAAGGACAAATGCTGTGACACTTTTAGATAGATTGATACAATTTTAGATCCTACGATAGGAAGTGAAGACTTGTATAAATCTTTTTTTAAAAACTATGTAAATCTGGTTGGAATAAACTTGTAGCTTTGTCAGAGGCCGTTTTGTAATTTGGAGCTGGCAGAGTTAAGCAGAGGTCCCAATTTATTTCTTAAACTGAATTTAAGTGAACTATCTGCTGCATCAAAAGAAATTAGATCATTTCGAGGGCTGTGTTGCTTGCCAGGAAGTTGCAAAGCACTAGTTACTATGAATTTTGAAAAGGGGTCAGAACTATGAATAACTAACCTCTTTACCATATAATACAAACGGCACAAGTGACTCATTATATTCTTGAGCTGTGGCAGAAGCTTTATGTTGTCTTCAACCGGGTGCAAAGCAAAAAAAAAAAGTTTTCCGTCGATGATGTTGACATCACCGAGTGCATAATAAGAGACGTCTAGCAAACCATCTGCAGCCCTAAAAATGCTAATAAGGCCGCAGGGAACTGATCACAATACTTACATCTAAATCTGCTCATCAAAAACTTGTTCCTCTTCTTTCAACTTCTTTTTCTGGCTTCCCAGTTCGTGGTATTGTCCCTCACTCTGTGAGCTCATTGCCTTTAGTTCCTGTCAGAAACCATAAAGCAGTAATAGTAATGTTTATGTGCTTCTGAGATACTTGTCATGCTTTTGATCGACTCAATCAGGGAGAACCGATTTCATTAATGCTTTTGAAGATCTTGGTCAGATGATTTAGAGAATGATCGAGACACTATGTCAGTGTACTGTGTATTGACAGTGATGTAGACATCAATTTTAATCTCAGGGGAATAAGTCTGCATGTAAACTTCATGTGTTTGCTTCACGTCGTAGTCTCACTGTTCAGGTCTCTTACTGCGTGCCACTGTAAGCTGCTCACCCATGTCGCACGTAATAAATAAATAAAATAAAATGGAAGAAGGCAGGCAGTCAGTCGTTTTCAATGATCCCATGAGGACATTATTGTGTGGATCCAGTTATAGGTCGCTTGTCATGTGATCATCAGCATGAACATTCCCTCATGTCAGGCAGAGATAACAGACCAAGTGAATAAATGTATGTGCAGATTGGATAAGGTAGAAAATGTCATTGCGTTGGTAAATCCCACCACAGCTGCAGATTATCCTTAAGAGACAACTCTGGTGTAGAGTCTGAGAATGGGAGATGCAGACGTGTTGAGAAGTGTGTGCTTTGTGACATTTGCCTTTTTGGGAGTGAAGTTGGTTAACAGTGAATCTTAGTGGGTACATGGTTTACAAAATCTTGAGTGACTACTTAAATGGGCTGAATGGTGAGAAATGACTCCTTCACAGTTTGTAGCTATATATTTAAAAAAAAACTCTAAATGTCAGTCATGTTTGAGGATTTCTCACTCTTGAATCTCACAGATTTTTCTCCAACATCTTATGACGTCGCTTGGGAAAGAAATAAAATTTAGAGGCTCTGTGCCTTCAGTGGTGGGGCCTGATGAGACGTGACTTTTCCCTGCGGCCTCACTTCTCTTCTTGCTGAGGTATTTCACAGTGGCCCTGTAGTGGCAGCCTGAGCAGATATAATTAGGGGAGGTGCAGTCGATACCAGGGAGTGTGTTGGCTATTGACCAGTCAAGTCTGTAGAGCTCTGGAAAGAGACGAGGCATGTGTGAGTGTCTGGGTGTGGGTGCCGGTACATCCATCCTTGAAGTAATCATTGCTTGTTTGTGTACATCTACATTATAACGCGAGCGAGCTCAGCATTAACAAATGGCACCACAGGAGCTTCTCTCGTTCTGTAGCTGTTCTCTGGAAGCTCGAGTCCACCGCTCTGAAGACATTAGCCCATCTCGGATTGCTTCGGCTACAGGGAAGAAAAACTCCAGTCAATTAGGAGCGTGTGACCGAAGCAAATGGCACATTAGTGAATTAGGGCTGCGGTTCGAGCAGGAAATCGGCCCAGCGAGCCCCCGCTGTGTAGCAGCACTTTGGAGCCACTGACTCAGTGAATCCCACTGACACTTATCTGATCGACTGGATCCTGGATCAGCAGGGCTCAGAAGCCTCAGAGAGGACCCCATTAACACCCCTTTCACACCAGAAACCCACAAATGACGCTAGTCTACCGAATGCATGTGGACACTCGTTCTTTGTTTCTCTTTTAAAGATGAGCTAAAGGTTAAAAAATGTTTAGACGGCAATTACATGAAATCCACTTCAAAAGGCTGAACAAGTGTCTTATAATGGTCGTATGATACACACTCAGCCAGATAGATGTCAACGCAGGTTTTTTCCCCACTGTTAATGCTTCTGTATCGTCTCTTTATTTTCTCAGAGTGCAGCAGCAGCTCCCAGTCCTGTGATGGGAGGGATGCCCCCTGGTGAGGGCATGCCCGGAGGACCGATGCCACCCGGCTTTTTCCAGGTCAGCCAATCACCACACCAATGCTTTCTTAGGAATACTGCTAAATGTACATCATTCTCACATTTACTATGAAATCACGTCATCATCAATTACCCAAGTTGTCATAAATAAACTTCCTGTGGGTGGACAAATTAATGAATTAATGGACTGATCAGTTTCCCAGATGCAAATCTTCTCCAGCTCTGTAAAAAGCTGTTTTGTTCTTTTTTTTGTGAAGCTGTAGGTCTCCACATAGGTGTCTATATACAGCCTTTGTCTTTTGTTTTGCTCCACTCTGCTCTCTGAACTTGTAGTAAACGTCATAGACGTTCTGTCTGCCTAGGCCCCTCCAGTGCTGTAAACAGGCAGGCGTGGTCTTGCCATTTTCCCTAATGGAGAAATCGAAAGGTGCAGCACCTACTGTAAATCAATATCTCATGAGGATAAACTCTTGGCAGGCAACTGTGTGGAACTGGCCCTGAGAAGTGACATAAAAATTGCAATGTTGTTTTGACTCCACTAGTTTTTTTTTTCACTTTTAATCCACCAGCTTATTATGTGCTAGAAGGCACAAAGACATGACTCATTATGTGATCATGTTAATATCAGGAAATACATTTTGACATTGATACACGAACGCACACACACTCATATTTTCCATACCAGAATCCATTGGAGGAGGCTCAATTAGACCCCTCACTCTCTGTCAGATCAGCAACATTAGCGACACAGTGCCGGTGTTTAGTGTTGTTATACAGCTAATTGCATAGAGCTTAATTGACGCTGTTAATTCAGGGAAATTAGCACTGATAACATGCTGCATGCAGCAGGCTTCTTAATGTCTTGACTGACAGGCAAAAGAGCACACATCCTCTTCATCTCTCTGTCTCTTCTCTCTCATTCAAGGCCAAGTCATTTGCTTGCTCTTCTCTGCTCAGTCTCTCTCTTTTACTGTGTTCGGTACATGAAAACAAACATCTTATTTTTGTACATTTTTACGTTTTTTTTTTGCGCCACAGTTTGGTTCTTGCACTCCAACTGTCCTCTGCCCTGCAGTAACCCTGCTTCTCTCTCTGCCCCTGTTTTGTCACCTCCTTTTCTCACTCCCTCTTTTTCTCTCCGTCTCATCCTCCGTTATCTCTCCTTCCTCTGTCTTCCTCCTCGGCTCTTTATTTTGTGCGATGCCACAGGGTCCTCCTGGTCCCCAGGGCTCTCCTCACCCTCAGCCTCCTCCCCCTAACAGTATGATGGGACCCCACAGTCAGGTAACACTCCCTCTCCCTCTCTCTCTGTTTTTTTTCCTCTGTTTTTGCTATCTGCAGTCATTTGGGAACGCTGGTTCTCAGTGCTGATGCTTCATGCTTTGGCATTCGTCTCAGCTTAATGCTTAATGCTGCTTTTGGTAGCCACACAAACATGCTATTATTGTCATTATTATGGGATTGTTGTACAGGACAGCTGTACCCCTTCTATGTTACACACACAGAACATGTATAAACAGATATCCAAATATTTCGATTGAAATAGAATTTAAATATTTAAATAGT
>JAOXYL010000105.1:17066922-17079889 GCA_028564955.1 Terapon puta
CAAGAACTTGAACCTGAATCTAAAAATCTACAACAAGAATGTCTTTCATTTAACTCTTCATCTGTCTAATCATAGAGTGGGCAATACAGATTATAAATCCCACAGCTTTTGGTTTTAGATTTGCTCCTACAGACACATTCTGGGTGATGTATGCAGCATTAATACCAGGTGTAGTATTTTGCAGAGCTCAGTGCAACCTCTGCTGACGAATGATTTCTGTAAGTGAAGACTCATACATCCAAGACCGACATTTCCAAAAGAAAAAAAAAATGCTGTAAAACAAAGGCTGTTTTATTTGTCCGTTTGAGTAACAATAATTTGCAGACAGGTAATCAGTGCTGTGGGATCATCTCTGTCTTCTCTCTGTGTCTAACCCATTTACATGCTGGACTTTTCCTGGCAAATGTTCCTTTTTGTGTTGCGGAACAGACCAATAGGCCTTGAAAGAGCATTGTCTCATAAGTCGGGTTACATTTACCGGGCCGCCTGCTTTGGGTCTGCATTTTATATGGCGGTGACTCTCGTATGTGTGTGTGAGGGAGCATGTGCGTTCAGTCAGGGCCTCGTTGACCGACTGCCAGTCCATCCAGTGCTCCATGATGACAGTGTTTTTATTTGGTTGTTTGTGTTTTCGTGTGCATGCATGTGGACAGTCAAGGCCCAATTAAGCGATCTCTGATGATGTTAGTCATCTCTTCATCCTGATTCATGTCACTTCTGGCCATCCTGATTAAATTACTCCTGACTTGAGGCAGGGAAACACTTGGCGTCACCTCAGCGGGCCTTGAAACTTTCATACAGACACACGCTTGTGTACGCTCCGCCAACAAGCAGGGAAAAAAAAAAAAGAAAAAGAAAAAAAAGGCCGAACAATCCAGAATTTGGTAAACAGAACGATTTGTATTGCTTGAAAACAGACCAGAGTTGAAAGACATCTTGCCTTCTGTTAACGGCTCTGAGTGAAACCAGCGTTGTTCCCGTGCTCCCCCGGCGATACTGGACTGTTTGCATTGCTCGCTTTGCCTTTTCTCCGCTTCTTTGTGTTTCCGCCATGACCCGTGACAAGACAAATGCAGAGGAGACTAATGATACATCAGCTGTAGGAGGGATATGTGAAAAGATGTTTCTTAAACTGAGGATAACATGGCTCACAAAGTTCCCTTGTTTTCTCTTGTCTTTTGTTCGTCCCTGTAACCCTTTTCCCATATTCCAAAACACTTCCTCCCTTTCTCTCCTCTACTGTTTGCTCTCCCTCTCCATCTGTTACTCATGTTGTAATATCTTTCTCCTTTGTTAGACTTGTTCCCCTTTTCATCCATATCCCAAATCCTTAGTTTGCTTAATATTTCTGGGACTATTTTCACTTTTACTTCATTTTTGTTCTTGATATCCTTTTCATTCGTCTCCAGTACCTTTTTGTACTTTGTGTTTGGGTGACTTTATTAATAATAGCTCATGCTGTGTGATAACATTGTCAATAACATCGTTAGGGGAAAATTGAATTTGAGAAATTGAGTTAGGAAAGTTGGAACAGGGGACGCGTGGCCGCCTACACATGAGTGTGTGGGGATATCGGCTTACCCTTCACAAATATTTCCTCATACACCGAGGCCCTCCCTTTGTGCACTTTAATCTCTCTCCCGTGTTTTTTTTTTAATTCGTCTGATCTTTATTTCTCATCTTCTTATATGATAAAAATAAAAATATATTCTAAGTTATATGTTTGTGGTTGAGGAATAGTTTGTACTAATAGTTTGTAATAAAAAAGCAATAGTAATATTATTTATTAAAGCAATAGTAATATTAATTAGTAACAGATTTGTTTTTTCATGCTTTGTCCACACCAAACAGATCATTTGTAGATATTAGATTTGTAGATTTTTTTTCTACACTACAGTTATTTTTGTTTTTTTGCACTTGAGTGTATCTTCAGTAATCTAAATTAAGTCCAGTTGGCCGTGACTTCTGGATTGAATCACAGAGTGCTTACACCACACTTTAATTGCAATGTTTTTTCTCTTCCCAAAATTAATAATTTACTAACCAAATAAATAAAGGACGAAGATTGAGATCAAATAATGAGGTCACCATTTTCACAGGATTGATTGCATATAATTAGAAATGACTGATGGTAAATTTAAAGCGGCAGTATATAATTTAAATTCATAAATGAATGAACAGTTACAATTCTACTGGCTTGATCTTCCGGACACATTGATTTGAGTTCGTTTATTTTTCCAAAATGGACGCACAGCACTTTTGGATCACAATTCCTCAATTAATCCAGCAGCAATATTTGACAATAAATCTTGCTGGCGTTATTCTTATTGTCACTAGATGGACTTTGCCAAAGAGCTCTCCATATATCAGTAGATACTACAGTTGTGGCAGCCAATAATTATTCCTCAAGAGAATATTTATAATCTAATAGGATTTCAACATGTCACTGATGGCGTGGATCCCACTATAAACTGATTATTCTTCCAGGGCAGTGAGTAGATCATGGAGTCCAATCTACTTAGCCAGTGTTTAATTTGAGAGTGACACTGGGTCACTGCCCTGCCAGCTAAAACAACATCCTAATGTCTTCATTTCTTCTCCCATCAAGGATTTTAGCCAGTTGAGTGATTTTTCTCCTGCTTCTCTTTCAGTGAATGGTGCCTACTGCTCAGAGAAGGATGTGGACGCTGAGCTGGGTGACGCTGAGGGCTCCCTGATGCGATGTGGGCAGAGCTTGCCACTGCTGGTGGGGGGTCATTTAGGGGGGCTTTATACCCAGAGTCTCCACTGCGACAGACTCACGCCCGACCTCCTTCTGCAGGACGGCCCTCAACATGACACCAGGTAAACTGTCATCATCGTTGCCGTTCTTAAATTGTTCCTGTTCCAGTTGGGTGTTTCCTGCTGGGTATCGTATTACTAACAATATGCAGGTACAATGTGTTTTTCATTATTTCTGCTATTGTGAATCAGATGCACACATTTGTTGCTGGAAAGCTTTACCCTGTCCCATAAAACTCACCGGAGGGGTCCAAGGTATAACATTTATGTTACACTAATGCAATTCTTCTGTTGTGCAATCTTCGACTACTGTTGGACCGGTCATAAAGAATTTCGAGTGAACTTGTTTTGGGGTTTTTTCTCCCTCTTACCCTTCCTCCGTTCCTTCCCTCCGTCCTCTGTCATCCAACAAAAAGTGCTTCTGGACAGACATTCTCTCCTCTCATATTGTCTCTCAATATTTTCACTACAGCCAAACAGGAAATGGCGCTCCTGAATAGAAAGGAAGAGGGAGGGGGGGGATATCTTTATTAACAACGACGACAACAAAGTCTGCCAGTGGCTCTGTCGAATCCTAGCTAGCCTTAGCTCTGTTTTTCCCCCAGCGTGCTCAGGGGAAGGGACAAAGACGATTCCTTTATGAGACAGCCCGGAGAAAAGAGAGCTCTTCTCACATCACTCAGGGGCTTTGGGCAAAATCCATAATGAGCCAACTGACAGGAATGATTATGTAGGAGATCACAGCAACGCATGGAGAAATCTGACCTGGGTTCCCCATTCAGCAGGGCAAAGATTCCCACCATAATACACAGTATTGTAAACGGTGACCCTTCATAGGCTGCAATTATGCCACCAAAACAGGTGACTCCCTATTTATCCCCAATGTTGGGTTGGGTTTAACCCCTTTGTGTCATCAAAGCCTGTCAGATGGACACACTAGCCAGTGGCCTCTCGGTCTCAGTGGCTCTCCATCCCTCCCCCTCTCTCTATTCTTAGTCATAAATGCCCATTCATATCCTCTCACTACCAGAAGATCCTGTTTCGTTTATTCATAAAAACACTCTGGATCATCAGCAATGTATCCTACCTGGTGTCCAACATCACGATATGTGACTGAATCCTAAAAATGGTCTAGACAGCTTTAACACTTGTTTCCAAAGGTGGATTACGATGAACAAGAGACTCAGTCAAAATATTTTGGGTAAGTGGGACTCATTTACATGATTTTTATGTAAACGGAGTGATCGGGAGAGAAGGGGTTAGTACGAGGCTGCCGGTGGGAAGGATCAACCGGCCAGTATCTGTCATCAGGCTGTGAGCTAATAGCGCTCATATTCCTCTCTGTCTTTTTCTCCTTACAGGTCCTCTTCTGCCTTCCAAAGGTCCCTGTCAGGGGCCTCGTCAGGCCTGGGCTGCGGCAGTGCCAATGGAGCTCACTCCTCTCTCCCTTACGCAATCAAACAGGAGAACTCAATGGGCTACAAGATCTCCAACACAGGGTCTGGGGTCAATGGTACTTCTCAGGCCGGTTTTCCGAACTGTAGGGTAGGCCAGGCTTTGGGGGTGACAAGGGACGAGATAGTTGGAGCGCCGCATGTTAGCAACAACGGTGGCGGCGTATGCGCAGTGAGCGGAGTGGGCAGTGCTGTGTCAGGGGACGCAGTGCAACCGTTTAATAATGAAGATGGCTCCTCCCCGCTGGCTTTGTCGCCAACTGGCTCCCGTCATTCAGCGCGGCAGCTCAGTGCTAGCACTCTGAAGAGACGCTGCCTGTCCCTGGCCTCACAGTCTACCGCCGCTGCCGGCAGCATCGCTGCCACAAGTTCCCCATCAGCTACTGGCGTCGCCTCCGAGGAGATCAATATCACCGCCATCATCTGCTCCTCCTCCCAGATGTCGATGGTTGCCTGCGTCAACGGGTTTCGCTCTAACCTCTCGCCCAGCCACGCCAGCAGTGCCGGCTTCTCCTCCTCTCCCTCCTCCTCTTCTACATCCCCACCCTCTAACTCCTGCTTACGGGAAGCCCCACAGAGGCCCCCACCTCACGGCAGCCCCCAGCAGGCCACGCTACAGGAGAGCTGTCAGCTGTCCTCACCTGCCACCTGCCTGCTGTCCCTTTCCTCCTCCTCCTCCTCGTCTTCCTCTTCAGTGTCATCGGTGGAGCCGGAGCAGGGCCAGGGGCTCTGTGAGGAGCAGGGCTCCATGTTGCAGGGGCGGGGGCCTGGAGGAACAGCTGGAGGAGGAGGGGGGGGAGGCTCTGACGGGTTGGGGCTACTGATGAGTGGGGCCATGATGTCTGGGATGCTGCATTCGGGGCCTGATGCTGGGGCTGTCCTGGACGGGAACCAAAGATCAGGAGCTGTCCTCAAGCAGGAGCCCCTGGATGATTTTTCTCCCAGTGAAGACGAACTCTTTCAGCACCACTATCACCACCATCATTTGAGTGGTCGTAGCGGGCACCTTCGTCACCCTCACCACCCTTCTCGCCCTGCTATGCCTCCACCCTACCACCTACATCAGTACGTGGGGCCCAGTCCTGGGGGCCTGCTGCACCACCAGAACCAGCAAACTGTACCAACCTCTTCCCTGGGACTCAAACCGACCTCTGGGGGCCCTCCTGGGTCTCACACAGCCACAGAGCGGGAAGATGTCGGAGGAGGAGTGCTGGCCGATAAGCAGGTGTGTCGCTGGATTGATTGCAGTGCTGCGTACGAGCAGCAGGAGGAGCTTGTGAGGCACATCGAGAAGGTCCACATAGATCAGCGCAAAGGTGAGGACTTCACCTGTTTCTGGGCTGGCTGCATCCGCCGCTACAAGCCCTTCAACGCCCGCTACAAGCTGCTCATTCACATGAGAGTCCACTCCGGAGAGAAACCGAACAAGTGTATGGTGAGTCATCACAATCCAGTAAGACTATCCACCCAATGCTGGCCATGACAAAAAAAAAAACCCAAAAAAACACAGGCACCAGTGGTCATTTATATACACAACACTTAAATCCAATACTGTTGAAAATCCCCTCTTAGTCATCTTGCTTACTTTTACTAATTTCTGCTTCTTTTTTAAAGTATTAAGTTGTATTTATTGATTTAATATGAGTCTAGTTTGTCCCATAATTGCAACCATCTGTTAAAAATGTTTTTTTTTGTTTGAATTAAACATAAGTACATATTTCTCAAAGGAATATAGTCCCTCAAGATGATTTTTCCTCAACAAGATACACATCCACTGTGTCCAACAACAAGACAGGACTTGCTTCACTGCTGATTACTTTTCAACAGAAACTTTTATTTTGTTTTGGTTGAGAAACTCTTATGATTGTAATGCCTGTTTTTTTTAGTGGAACATGTGGGGGGAAAAAGTTATTTTTCCACTGAAGATGTGAGCTGCCGTAAGAGCAGCACTACCTTGTCAGTATAAATAGATTTGTGGTTGTATTCTTTACAGGTAAGGCTCATATTCCACAAGTCAACACACTAATCAATGTCAAGCTGTCACTCCCCCATGTCCCTTAGCAAATGGAAAAAGCCCTCCAACCTTAAGAACGATTTAGTCCAAATACACAATTAGTCCACAATTTGTGTAGGGCGAAGCCATGTTTATTTTCACGAGCACTCTGTTTTTTGAGAGGGGATTCAGATCATGAAAAGCCAACACATATGGTTAACATAACCAAACAATGCCTACACTTGATCCTTTTAAATGGGAGCTTTAAATGTTTTGCTGTCCCACAAGTTTTAAGTGAACTGGCTTCATATCCAAGCCAAACATGAGGAGAAATGTAGTAGTCTGGAGAAGGGAGCCACAGAGGGATAGTCGGCAACATTTGCAAGTCTTGCTCAATTCACGGCGTCACCCAAAGCCCCTGTCAGAAGTGGTGCTCTTCAAGTTCGGGAACCCGTCCAAATTCTAATTATTGAAATTCTGAATCCGCAATATTGCTACAGCACCTGTTTTATCTCAAGGCCCTTTTTTGCTTAAAAGAAAAAAAAAGATCTTGTTTGTTTTTTTAAATAACAGTGGCTTGTAAAATTAGCTGAGGTGAGGGTCTGTTAATAGAAAGTTGTGTTTTATGGCAGTTTTCTCTGGACTTGGATAGGAAATTCATGTTGATTCTGACTGATTCTGATACTTGTTAGTGCACATCTGAGCTGAACGTCGCCTGAAGCCAGAAAGACAAAAACTCAACTGTTGCTGCTGTTCTCCCTGCTTTGCGTCACTCCAGGGTGTTACTGCCTCCTTGGCTCGGCATGAACAAAAAATTTGGAAGTAATTTTCTGCTTTGTGTGTTTCCCAACTGTTAATTCTGCGTTAGGAGTGTTTTGAATTGAGGGCTTTCATTCTGGGTTTTTTTGCACTCTTTTCGTCATTGCTATTGTTTTATCCTCACATTTGTCACATTTGGGTGACACACGGCAAATAAACACTGAGTTGATGTCTTTGTGTGTGTACTGGAAAGGTGCATGCATGACTGCATCAATGTGAAGGTGTGTGTGGGGGCGTTTTTTTGTGTGTTTTTGGAGATGTTTACCATATGTGAGTGGTAGAACAATTCGCCTCAGTGTGGACGAGCCACTGGACTCTGTCTGCAGACGTGAGACGCTGAGAAACACGGCTACACACCTCTCCAATCTCCCGACTGCCCTTATTTCAAGCACACACGCATTCACAGTCGCTCAGTAAGGTGAAAATGGGGATATTCTTTCCATTGACTCTCACAATAGGAAGTATTGATTCTGCATACAGTATGTTGGGTTGTAGCACTCATGCGTTTCCGACAGAACATAAACAGAAATGTGAAATGTTTTCAAGCTTGAATCAACACGTTTAATCAGTGGGGACTCAGTGTATGTTGATGTGGGACTTCAGCAGATAAACCTGGAGGGCCAGAGAAAATAAGCGCACTCTCTGTGTGTATTTGTAACTGTGTTTGTGTTTGTATATAGTCTATACAAATTTAAGTAAGCACTATGTGCTTATAGGAAACCTAGAGGCTCTGTGTGTGTTTGAAAGAGTGTGCGTGCTCCTGTGTTTTAGTTGCATCCATCCCAAATACTTTTTTTTTTGTCTGAGGTTGTGTGCTTTTTGGCCGCTAGCGCTGATGCCCCTTGTGTTTGTTGTGCTCATGCAATAGACAAAGGCATTCAAGAATTTGGGCAATTCGTATAGAGGAAGCAGATGAGACAGTCTGTTTCAGGACCAAATTCTCTAGAAAAACCAGAGCTAATCCCTTTGTTATCTTTCCAGCGGCAGATTCCAGCAAGTGCTCATGAAACTGGGCTCTCTTCACATCCAACCATAACACATCTCTCTCCTACTTCTCCGTCCCTTTCTCTCCCCTCTCTCTCTCTCTTTCTACATATATATATGTATATACACTATATCTCTTTTTTCTTCATACAGCTGCACAGCTGCATTTGCTTCATGCTGCGTCTTGGCAGGAAAAAGTCATTATCACAACACACAAGTTGTACCCCGACCCCTGCGTGGGCCTGTCACAGTCTGTACCTGGATAATATTTTTAAAAATTCCACATTAAAAAAAAAAAAAAAGTCAGCTCCTTCCATGTGTAGATGACTGAGTTCATGGCTCTTAAAAAGTTCTGCTACCTTTTTTGAAAACATGTTTCGTTCCCTTTCCCCGCCAATTAAAGCTGGCCCTGGGCTGTTGTGTAGGGCAGGCGAGCACTAAAGGACACACGGGCGAAAAGGAAACAGCATAATCTCTCTGCAATATCCTGTTGTGTTTCATGCTTAATTCACTTGTTGTTTTAGTTTATTACATTTTTTTCTGTGTCTGCATAAATATTAAAAATATATCCAGCAAGAGTAGCCCTGACATGGTCCCAGACTTTGATATTGTTCTGCTTTGTCAGATGCTGGCCCAGTGGATTTGAAGCGTCTGAAGACTGGGCTGTGAGCTATGAGGGTCAGAAAATATCCTGCTAACCCATGGAAGTGCTCTGTGTGGAAAAGGCAGCGTTTACATGGCAGTAGTGACTTTGGGCAGGAGTACAACCCTGTGCACTTTTGGTTTCTTTGGCATTGTACTTTTGGTCATATTTTTTATTCTATTCAAAACAATAGTATGCTTTAAATTGTTATGTTGTTGCGGGATAAAGGACTCAGTCAGTGGTTCAAGGCATGAAACCTGATTCAGTGGTTTAGTTACGCTACTGTACGTGCTGGATTTTAAAAAAATCTTTTGGAGACACACGCAGTGTTTTTAGAAATTCTAACGAAAGCATTTTGTTATTCAGGCAGTTTTGGCTGGGATGCGTTTATTTAAAATTTTTGCACCAGGCTGAAGAGACACATTTAGTAAGTTACGCTTATTAGGTTTTATGTGGGTAAAGTAAGATGATCTTAATGGTGATTTATATCTCATTAAATAAAGAGATGGATGTGTTTTCATTATGCAGCATTCCCATAACAACATTCAATACTTCTATTTTTTCATGATTTGATTAAAGTTCAATTTTTTTCCTCCCAGTCTTCATACCATTGTGGTGATCTATTTGACAAGTTATTTAAAAACAAAAAAGAATTCCTCCATAAAAGGGGAGATTTGCATACTTTAGTATTAGTCATATATTAGGGCCAAAGGCGAGATGGAGAGCCACCCGTCCATTTCACAATGATAAAACACAGCCAGTGTTAGCTGCTCAATGGGACCCTGTCCAAACACATGCACAGGTGTGTGCACACACAGACAAACACCAAAACACACATGCTCACTGCCCCACTCAGTCAAACCACTTGTTGAAGGAAAGTTGGATGTTGAGGCCCGCTGGAAAAAAAGTGTAGATCATGGAATTTCCTCTTTTTTTCACTGGTGTGAAACCAGCAAACATATATATTTAGATTTACTAGACTGATTTTTGGAGGAGAGTGGCAAAATCCCTGGGCTGCAGATGTCGAGACATCGAGCACGGGCTGATGCCAAGATGGCGTGTGTTTTCAGGGGTAAATGGAGTCTTTTGTGAACAATCAGCTCAGACGCAGGAGATGAAACAGGGAGTGCCATTAGCTAATTAAAAGTGAGGTTCAGCTCATGACCCGACTTTTCCTCTGAATGCCGCCTGAAACTGGAGCTGTCTGGGCACTGGGTGCAGGCGGCGAGTGACGTTGATAGTAATGTGTTTGTACCCGTATGAGCCTCTGACACTCTGGCCTGTCAGTACAATTTAGAGGCCACAATCTCCGAATCCAGCTTCAGAACCACTTAAAATACCTGTACTGAAGGTATATGGAGTTAGTATATAACTGTTATAATTGTTATTTCTGCCAAAAGTTGTCTTTACAGGAGTGAAGAAAACTCTTCTCATTCTTTAAAGGATAGAAGTCATTCCTTTGATGATAAAAGTATTACACATTTAAACTGACCCAGGGATCTCATGGCATGCATGGAAGCTAAATTACAAACACAGAGTATCATGGATCACCAAGGCCAAACTGGCTCCTCAGGCTGTATACACATAAATTCTCTCCAGTGGAGGAGAGGTCTGTGTATGGCTCATTTAAAGTAATCAGGGTCAATGGGCGAGAAAGGGCATTGATTCAGCATGTCAGAAGTAACTGCATGTTCAGGAAACGCAGCTCCTAGTCTGTTAAATTGGCACAAATGCGAAGACCTAATCAGGCCCAAATAAGGATGTGGGGAGATCAGCTTCTAGCACATTATGTTAGGGCATGTTAGCACATTAGGGTCCTGTGCATCTGCTCCCCGTGAAATTATTTTCAGAATTAACCATTCTCCGGGCAGTGAGCTCATCAGGTAGCAAGATAGTGTAATTTCTTTCTACAAAACCATAATCCCATCCAGTGGCTATCCTCAATCTTTCTGTCAGGTCTGCTGTGCCACTTGGCAGCGTGATCGTCATGCTAATAGTAACACAACACCATCCACATGTGATATTTGTATGATGAAACTGCTGGCTGAGGGGCTCTGGGACTGATGTCTTGGCGTCCGAATGAAAGCCCTGGATGGATCGATCTTGCTTGTTTTCCTTTTTGAGTGGGCTGGGCCAACTTTTTGTCAGGCCGAAAAAAGTTTTCCAGTCAATCTTTTGCACGCTCCAACACCACCTCCAACCCCCCTTCTCTTTCTCTTCCACTATCTATAATCTAGATTTGGATTTAGCACTTCTTTTATGCACTCAACACTTACTGCACATACGCAACCGCAACAGACACCACAGTGTCCCCTCGGGTCCTTTTGTTCAGCCAGATACTGAAACGCTTTCAAGGAACAACTAAGGCTTATTTGTTTGTCAGAAGTTACAGAGGGAGAACATGAATTTTAGAATAGTTATTTATTGGACAAACCAACCTTCTGATACAAATAAGGATTTTACCCATTTATTTCTTGAACCATTCTATATACAACAACATAACAAAATAAAAGTGAAATAAAATAAAACTTTCTTTATTAAATGAAATGATGATAAATTATGACATTTTAAGTGATACATTCTGTTATCTTCATGAACAGTCATGCCAAGTCGTGCTTAAAAAGAGTCACCTTTTAGGATCGCCTTGGTAGCCAAATGATCACAACGCATGCCGCAAGGTAGGTCACCTGGTCGCAACCCCCTCTCTTTCTCTCTCTCTCTCTTTCTTTCTCTCGCTCCCATCTCCTGTTTACCCCTTCACTGTCGCTGTCTGATAAAGCCAATCATCAAATTTTTAATCAGTACAGTGTGAAATACTGAAATAAAAGTTTAAAAAGAAAATAACCAGAACATTTATGTCATGGGCTCTCATAGGTAAACATGTATGTAATGCATATACATGTATATTTATAGATAAAACATCAGCAGTATCCTTTTCTTGAAAATGTTGTCCACTGCTGCCATGAAGTCGAGCTACAACTACCTTGCTCTCAACATCATCACCAGGTATCAAAGCATGCAGGATCTGCTACATGTGATACACTCTAATTGCATTTGTCTGGAATGCAATATTTTGAGTTTCCCCATTTCCTCAGCATTTAATCGCGCTCTGGTATCGGAAACCCGAAGACCCTGGGCAGCGGCTGGTTACACATTGCACAGAGATTGTGTCATAATTGTGTCCCATCTAAGACCTTAATCAGTTTAACCTCTCTACTGAGCCAGATCAGTTTACTAATACATCGGATAGATGAAGCAGGGATGTGTGTTGAGGGTCTCCATCATGTTCGGGGGGCTCCTGCAGGGACGCAAAGCTGGTTTATGCAGCACAGGGACAGAGGATAGACGGAGAAGAGTCATGGGATCTCATTCTTAAGTTATGGGACTTTTTAGGCGCCCTCCTAGACTCTTAAAATGTTCCCTGGTTGTTAGTGCTCAGTAGTGGTGCTTTTTTTTTCTGTATGCCGTCATGGATCATGTGCATTGTGGAGGCGTACTTAACCGTTTCTTTGCTAGTCAAACAGATAATTGCAGCCAAAGTATGCTTGTGGTATTTTACAGGGCCAAGACATAACAGGTCCTTTCTCCTCCGAGGCAACCATCCTCTCCCACTCCTCACATTCACACACTGGCCTCGTTTTGTGCCCAAGCACAATTTGTGCCACAGCAGCCGCTCCGCAAATATACCCACCAAAATTGTTAGTTGGCAGTGCGTGTGTGTCTGTGATGAACGGATGAACATCTCATAGTGCGTCCAGATGTTTGTTTTTGTTTTTTCGCTGACTTGTCAGTGAGGATGCTGCAAGGAAAGGAACTGCGTCCAGAGAAGCGTCTACGTCCGATCGCCCACTAAACAAGCAAACAAGAAGGGCATTTATAAACATCGGGACCACTTCTGCTTCAGGGCCACGCCACAACCCCAGGGCGACAGTATCCCTCCACCCAGCCAGACCCACCCTGCACCACACAGCAGACTAGGCTAGACCTGCTGCTCGCACATATGAGAAACTGAGTCGCTACCGTGCAAAATAAACACGGAGAGATGTATGGATAAATTATGTAGCGAAAGACGTGTTTACATTAAGGGTGTCAAGTTTAAATTATGCACTGTGGTGTTCTGTGGTTAGTGTGCCGGGTTTAATTTGAATGTTTGAGAAAAGAAGTGAAGGCTGGAAGAATCGGAGCCAGACAGGCAGTTCAGCTCCACTGATGTCATCCCAAAAAAACGACATTTTTGCCCAGAATTCATCACAAGGCATTATGCATGACAGGTGATTTGGTATGCGCTGAATG
>JAOXYL010000105.1:17088740-17099622 GCA_028564955.1 Terapon puta
GAGGTGGAAGTGAAAGTGAAAGTTCCTGACTTGATGTGTCCACCTGTGCACCTCTCTCTTTTTGTACTGCACCGTATTGCATCTGAAGCCCTTACAGGGTGACAGGCAAGGCCACACAGAGAAATGATGCCAAGATGAGCTCCTCCCCTGCTCCCTGTTGTACCCTGTGACGTTTAAGTCTCAGTGTATTCATGTGAATGAGGCGTCTGGTAAATACCTAAATGAGACTAACTTTAGGTAGATATAAGTATCGCAGTGCACTCATACACTTTGTGACTCTTTACACGGCAGGTCCTGTAGGGGGTCCTAACGTGGACTGCTCATCAACCAATCAACCGTGTTTTCTGCTTAAGAGCAGGAGTGGACATGCGAGAAGCCTCATGAATCATTCACGTGTTAACAAATCTGTGGTGTTCATTGGCTGAGTGGTTTGGATCAAATGGGCCAAGCAGGGTCGGATATGAGCTTGTTTACAGTCACTGTCAGCTGTCAGTCCGATGCACTATACACAGAAGAACACTTATCTCATGCTATGCATTACAGCCCATTAACCGCCGCTATACGACACACTCCAGTTTCCCCTGCAATTTAGATGCGGCGGCAGCCTTGAGGCAGGTGTACTGTCACAAGTGGACGTGGTTCTCAACAAAGGTCCTCGGATTGGCCGCGTAATTCAAGAGCCCTGGAAAAAATGGCTGCGATTATACTGCCCATGTTCTTAAGCATCTCTCACTTTTCCATCGTTGGTGAATATGCGGTGCTGCGTGAACTCCCCCAACAGTGTTAGTGATCAAGGGACTGAGGGGGAGAGTGGGACAGCTCATTTCTGAGTCATAGACATGCATGTATACAAAACCCACGTTGTACCAGAATATGCCAGCTTTACAGTGATTGATTTATTTTTTTCTGTGTGTGTGTGTGTGTGGGTGTGCTTCTCCATGTACGTGTGTGTGAATGCATGTGGGTACTTTGTTTATTTCCTTGTGCGTGTGGTCCTGTGCATACCTGCATGACTGTGGTTGTCCCTGTGCTTGTATCTGTGTGTGCGTGCAATCCTTTCTTTCTCGTGTGTGCGTGTGTGTGTGTGCTGTCCTCTACAGTTCGAGGGCTGTAACAAAGCATTTTCACGTCTGGAGAACCTGAAGATCCACCTGAGGAGCCACACAGGAGAGAAGCCCTACCTGTGCCAGCACCCTGGCTGCCAGAAAGCTTTCAGCAACTCCAGCGACCGCGCCAAGCATCAGCGCACCCACCTGGACACGGTCAGACACTAAGTCTCTGCTCTGTCTCACGTCCTCCTGATGTTTCTTCAGAGGAGATTAATGTTTCACCTGTCTCAGGCCAACAGTTAAAATAGCCTGGGTGGTCACGGTGTTGCAGAAATTGCATTGCATGAAATTATGGCCTATAAATTTTGTTTCTTTTTTAGATTATATACAGAATTTTGAATGCTAGCTGTCGAATAAATACACACAGTGTAGACGTGTGTGTGTCTGGTGTGTCCTCACACTATTTCTCCATCATTTTTTTACACCCACATTAAAAACAGCCCTGTCGTCCAAGTCTCGATGCCTATTTCCACGTCTTGACAGTGTTAGACTTTAATTTGCTGTCAGTCAGTGAGCAGTGTGGCACTCTCTCGACACTGGCGGTGACAAGCCACAGATCATTAAATGATCAGTACCATTAGGCCGAGCCGCAGCCCTGGCCATAACGGACTTGGATTGGGGCTGCGAGCTCAGACAGAGCTTCGCCTGTTTCTCTGACCTGTGGAGAGGGAAGGAAAGGTTGAGTCAGCCATCGCTGCCACTCGTCATGTCTCAGTAACCCCACCAATACCTCACTTTATCACCGCTCGCACGCCAGCACAGAGAGGGAGTAAATAAGATGTTTTGCTCAAATGATGTAGCTAAGCACAGTTGAACTATTTGTTTTCCCCTCTGCATTCGAAAGTAGTTTCTAGTCTTATCAAGTGTTTCAGTCCAAACAAAATAACCAGCCAAAAAGTAAAAATAGAAACCAGTCATAGCTCTAGAAGTCAACATTTTGGATCTTTGAGGGAGCTATTTAAAGATGCTGCCCCAACTTTCTAATTTTCTTTTCTGTGCTTATATAAATCCAAAATTAAGTAGATGCTAATGGTGACTCCAAATGCTTTTCCACTGAGCCTTAACCAGTCAAGTCGATTTTCATACCCTTTCATCACAGTTTTTTCTCAGAGATCTTTACGATCTGAACAACCAACACCCTTCATTAAGCCCTTTCTGCATCATAACAAAACTTTCCAAGTAACTCTTCAACTCAATTAATATTATTTATGAGGTTATTAACAGCATGAAGCTAAATTAGTTCCCCAGAAACTATTTTAGAGGCTTAAATTTGTCAACAGGTTAGTCTTAAGCTCTGCGGCAGCAGTCAATTTGTTGCAAAGGGTGTCTCTTTTTCTTTGACATGGTGGAAACATTTTTTTTCCTTTACTCAGGTCAGAGAGTTGGATTCAGTAAATATAAGTAAGTGCTGAAAAAGAATAAAACGTCAGCAATGCCAAGCAGGTAGAAAGAATCAGTGAATGCTCAGTTTCACCAGATTTTTGCGCAACTAGAAATAGGTTTTCATTTTAACAGTATTTTTATAATATCTATATTTCCAGATTATGTCCCCCCAGTGTACCTGTACTGGCCAGCCCCATTGCTTTTGGTACACGTAATAGTAAATCATTCAGCTTTTGCCTAACTACGTGAATGTGGAATTGTGTTATTCTATCAGTTAAGGATTTTCTTCCACCACTCTTTCCACAGTAGGACAAATGATACAGCTAATCTGGGACCCCGATGCTTACGGCTTCACATTAACACCCGTTTAAGGCATTCACTGTGTCTGCCCAGCTGTCAGCCCTGCCAGAAACACTTTGGGGGAAAATCATTTTCCAGCTTTAATGATATTTATTCTACACAGAAGTTGTGCTTGAATTTTTTTTTTCTAAGTTCTGCGCTGTTTTTGGTGCGTTGCTTGGCAAAACAAACATGGCGGAGATGAGTGGCACTGTAAGCGCCTTGCAATAACAATGGCTTATTTACAGAGAAGGTCGCGGTGTGGAGGCAAGGCTAATAAAGAGGCGTATCCACTTACACTTTAATGGGCAACTTATATTCCTGAGGATGAAAGAAAAATTGCAGCAAGGGGGAAAAAAAAATCTCTCAATCAGCTAGCTACATGCCGTATTTGCTTGGTTAACAGGAAGAATGTGAAATGTTGAGGAAACTCTGCGGCGGTGCAGTCATTTCACAGATGTCATGTCTGTTACTTTAATCTCCCTCCTTACAACCAGTCTGCATGTCAGCGCACACATTGACATACAGACTGATGGTATGGGGCACCACTTTGCGGCTTTGACTCTGTATTCTTAACTAATTTAACTCACTATTGGCCAGTGTGGAAAATCAAATTTTTCTTAATCATGTAGGAATCAACCACCCTATACGTTTCTTAAATGTTAGCAGATTGCTTCATATGCATCGTGCGAACATGATGTATTGAGGTTGTCATAGAGGGATCCTTACTACAGTGAGAAGAGAAAAGGAGAAGAGATCTACGTGCTACAAAACAATTATTATAATGGCTCTTTTCTTTTTCTTTTACATGCCTTTTTTCCTCTTCTTCTTACTTCACATTCTGTCATTCCCAGCTGAAAGGTAGGACTCTCGCTTTGCTTTTACTTCAACACATTTCAAACTTACTGCGCCGATTTCTCTTTCTCAAAGACTAACTTCTTGTCTCTGCTGTCCTTGCGAAAACATGAAAAGGAACGTGTTCCACGCTTTAAACTGAGGCGAAGTACTTTCTCTCTGCCCGTAGAAACCGTACGCGTGTCAGATCCCTGGCTGCACCAAGCGCTACACAGATCCCAGCTCCCTTCGCAAACACGTCAAGATCCACTCGGCCAAAGAGCAACAGGTGCGTAGAAAGGTAAGACGCTCTACACATGGGTAGATAAAGAGATTTAAAGACAAACAGAAAGGGGTCTTGTAATTTATAAGACTTTTGTCATTTGTTTTTTAAGCATCAAATTAAAGCAACTGGAAGAGATATATGTCACTAACTTCATTGTAAAGCAATTTTATCATTTTGCAGTACTCACAAAAAAAACAAAGACCCGGCTGCCATATGTGCACTATTACCTGCGTATCATGTTAAGTCCGCCGCTGCTATACCCCGCTTAAGACTACCGTGGATCTTTTCCCTTAATCATTTCCAGTATGACTTTACACAGTATGACTAACACGGTAGGGCTACACGTTTTACAAACAGACCGCTTTATGTAATCTCTCCTGCTCTGATGTGCATTATCCACAGATCTACTATCTACCTACCATCCACTTGGTTTAATTGAGGGGTTTAGTAGGCTGGGGGTGGTGGAGGGGTGTCTCTGAGAATCGTTTCCCCTACAATAGATCAGGTTTGACCACATCTCATCATGTTCATGGTCAAAAGCCCATTCTTTCCCTGACTGGAAGCGGGTAAATAACAGAGAATGGGCTCATTGTTGTGAAAGGGGCTGGATAGTGGCAGGCTGGATGATGTGTTCCTTTGCTTAGCATCGTAAAGGGAAACACATGTGTGCTTGTAGCATTGTTAATAAGCTGTGCTGCGGAATACCCCAGTGGCCAGATGTTATGGACAAATGTCAAACAAACGCTCTTACTCCACTCTTGGAGCGGCCCGGAGAAAAACTGTTAGGAGTGTCGCGGTGGGGAAAACAGAGCCCCAATTACATGTGATGAATGTTTTGCAGGGCACTCATGAGGATCCCCAGGAGGACGTGCCCCTGCGTATTTACTGACATACGGTGTCTAAGTGTGAAATCATAACGTGGATGGTGCCAGCTGTAAATCTGCTGAGTGAAACCACGCTGAAAAATCCAGTCGTCCTTGGTTTCACTGGCCACATAGAGAAGGTCTTAAAAGATGCGTGGATAAAGTCCTTATCTGTCCACTTGGCACTGTGCTGTCGATGAACTCCGTGGGAATTATCAGATGGTAGAGTAGATTGTTGTGATAATGCTGGAGAATGTTTTCCACCCGCAGTCCAACCACAAAATCAAAATGTGGAATTGATTTTCATGGAAAAACAAAGGGTGGATTTGTGGATGGATGGATAGATAGAGGGAGACATATGGCGAGACTGATAGGAATGATGATGGAGGAAAAAAAAAAAAACTCAGTGAACAACACCGACTGTGTCATCTGAAACTGAAGCGCTTTTTTTTTTTTAAAGATACACTTGACTTGCACTGTTCCCAATGACTCACAGCAATGCCGCCAGGTTTTTATGCCTCTTGGCATCATAAAGTTATCACTTCTTAGCATCATACACATTATACACGCTGGAGAAAATGGATTATTCAGGGCAGTTAACATCACAGCATAGTGACACAAATACAGGCATGATTTACAGTTAGTTTACGCGTTAATTACTGATGAACTGAACTCATATTTTAGGTCCAGATGACTCTGAGCCAGTTGCACCAGATGTTTTGAAGATCAAACTTAAACAAATGATAATTTGGGTGTTTACTAATTGGATGTGTACACATCATTAAAACACATCATTTGGGTAGATACATAGACACATGTTCTGTGTGAATAATGCATTAAAAACAAATAGAATGATTAAAATGAAAGGTAATTGAATATTGATAAATATGTCTAACGCTTAATCAACATTTGGATGTTTAATAATAATAACAATGTTGGTTAGGTTGGTCTAATTGCATAATTTTTTATAGTAATTATGGAGCTTGTCACCCAGTGCAACATTGTGGTTGATTATTATTATCATTATCGTCACTGCGTTTTCATTAGCAGATAACACATACACAACACAATAACTATCAGGCTTTTATGAATGAATAATAAATCTACTCTAGGAGATCATGTCCAGTGTTATTATTTCTCCATAAAACATCATCTGTTTAAAACGTGTGTCCTTCTACCTACTTCTGACTGTCAGCCATGGTCCTGTCGCAGTGTGTTTAATTCAGGTCTTTGAAGGTAAATCTTCTGAATGAAGGACAGATGTATTGGTAAAGTCCTGGTGTGTGCCTCAGCAACTGTAATGTTTTATTACAGTGAAATCCACTGATGTAGACAGCAGAGGTCAGCTGTTCCGCTGATCCATAAGGCAGATGTCCCATTTCTCCAACTGACACAACTTTCCTTTAGGTTTAGGTTTCTTCTGTGTGGCGTGTGATCGACTCTCCAGCTGAAATGTGTCTTCGGTTGCTCCCATTGCTGTTGGCAGTGAGAGAAACAGAAGCAATCTCGTATTGGCTCCGAGCTGGTACAGTGATCACTCACCCACAATGTCCAAGGCCAACGCATGACTCAAAAAGGAGCATATGATCTTCCCTCTGGTTCCCCCTGACTGAGAATCTATTCTCATTTGCTGAGTTACTGTTTCAAATTAACATTACAATTGCGTTATGGCAAAGAGAGAAAACAAAACACACCCCACATAGGAGTCCGAGCTACAAATAGACACGCCCGAAGCTTTTTTGCTCCTCGGTTGTGTAATGTTGCAAACCAGATGGAGTTCTCGTGCAGTGGTTCATCATCATTTCTCGTAAACATCTACTCTTTTTGATTGACAGCTTCGGCCCTGTCCTCACCTGGAGCAGGACGTCCTGAGCGACTGTCTGTCCATGCAGCACCTCCAGAGCTCCGCCTCCTCGCAGCACCTCTACAACGGCAAAGATGTCCGTTCTCCTGGACTGGGCCAAGACATCTTCACAGGTGCACACTGCTCTGTCATCTAACACCCTGATAATGCAACCTCCTCTCCTCATGAAGGCATTAAGTAATCTGATACTTCTGTAAGAGGCAGCGACGTCTCGGGTGTCTCTGCTGTAATATACCTTCCATATGTTTTTTTTCTTTACTTTATTAACAAGATAGGTGGTTTAGGAAATGCGTTCATCATTCATATCTCTCCCATAGTTTAACTAAATATCTGTTACATCCAATTATACTTTATTCTAAGAAATTATAGACATGAAGAACCATAATTATTAAGTATTATTTTCTCAACGATACAACAGACTCACATTTTAACTTGCCTGTATGTGAAGTTGTGTGCTGCTTTTCCCCTATTTCTTCTAGCATTGTATATATACGATGGTAACTATGTCTGAAGAAACAATGAAAAGATCCAAGGAAACTAAATGAAATCTTTGGGATCTTTAAAACAGTTTTTTTAGACTTTTCGAGAAAAAAAAAAGATCTACATCAAAATCTCCAACATCTATGTGAAATATAGTTATAGTTTCTATATCTATCTATAGAAAACATTTGCCCCCATATCATGTTTTTTTCTGATTATCTGGAAACTCTCCAGCTCATACAATAATGAGTGATTCCTACTTCATGGCGTAAATAGAACATGTCATGTGACACCAGTAGTAGCACCGTCCTCTGTGGTTGAGCAACTCACAATGTGAGTGCAGGAGACTGGCGCTGTCTCAAAATATTGATGGCCAAGGAGTATTTATTCCAAAACAGAAGAACAGGCCAGCAAGTGAGGTCTGACCGCCAGAAAATCCCCACACCTGGCAAAGCAATCACCGAGTCATTGGTGGTAATCAACAGCCATGTCGACATTCCTGCAGATGTATTATGGTAATTTTGTGCTTTCAGGCAGTAAAAACCATACTTACGGCGCCTTCGGTCAAACATAAACAAATTACACCACTATAATTTGTCTTTAATTGCTTATACACATTTTATATCAACATTTTAGCTCTTGGACCGGGTTATTTAAGTTTAGAAGGAAGTGTTACGACCTCGCACTTTTGTTTGTTTGGTTTGTGTTTCATAAGCATATCATGTTAACCTGTCATCTTGTCATGCAAAGGCTGCAAAAACCATTACGAACAGCTACAAACTTTTTATTCATCACATGTGGCCTTTAAACTTTCAACCATGTTTCTAATTGATGAATTTGACCGTCGCCGAATGTCAACACTGCTTTGGATCTGGAACGAAAGAGGGATAAATAGATTATTATAACAATCTTAAAGACAAGAGCGATGCCCCGCAGCTTCCTCAGTTTATGGACACATCTGTCCTTGTTTTCTGCCTGTACCCCATCCAGGCTCCCCGTCGCTCTCTGTTATTGTTGCTGGAACTCCAGCGCACCGTTGACGACTGTGAATGCTCAACTTGTGTTTGAATGTCGAACCAGGCCTCTGAGTCTTGGCTTTTCCCTCTCGGCCTCCCTCTGCCTCTGAATGGACGCCGCTTGCTCTCTTGTTTTAAATGTTTGAGAGCCCGGAGGAGCTCGCTCACGAGGCCGTGCCAGAGCGTTTCGGGGGCGCGGTGTTATCCGTGGCCAGCAAAGATGTTGCAGGCTGGCATGCAGGGTCCCTATTTGCATGAGGTTCACTTTGTTCTGGGGTCAATAGGATGCATGGAAGAGGTGGGACAAAGTGGGCAGCCGTCCCATCATTAACACTTGTGGAGCAGAAAATGAGTCATGCTTCCAGTCAGAGCCGAACTTGTTTTCCTGCTCGCCGCTTCTAAGCCTGCTCTTATTCATATGGCCGCAGCGAGACTTACGGGAAGCCCCTCTCTGTTTTATAGAGCATAATTAGAGTGTTCTCTGATTAACCAGAGGAAGGACTCATCGTAGTTTTAGTGCGGAGGTTTACATGCTCCTGCTGTTGTGCTGAGAGGCTGACACACCTCTCCCCATCTCCCCCTCACACAGAGCTTTCTCCCTCAACTTGACCAAAATCCTTTTCCAGAGCCAATCCACAACATCTCCGCAACATAATCCTCCGCTAACCTTTAAAAAAGTGCCACCAGATCCCCTCTCTCTCCCTCCCAAAGGAACGAACCGGCGATGAAATTGAGGCAATCACAGCCATTATTTGTCGACTGTTTTGCCGGTCTGGTAGCAGATGTTGGGGCTAAAGGGGAAAACATTTAAGGTCTGTGATTGATGATTTGGGGGTAATGAATCAAGCTTGTAACCATTTCAGAGCGCTGTCAGATCAGGCCCCGGCATGCTTCCATTTGAGAACAGCTGGGCCTGGAAACGGCAAAACCAGGAGCACCGATCTTTTCTCTTCCTTTCATCTCCTCCCGTCCTCTCCTCTCGTCGCCGGTTAACTGCCCCAGACCGTCGGCGCGCCTCTCTCCTCGCAGACGCTGGGAAAGAAATCAGCCGTTAGCCGCAGCGGACAGTGGAGAGAGCAGATTTATTTTGCTGGGAGGTGATCAAGTGTGACCTCTGTTATCAAGACTTTGTGTCTACAGCTTCCTCTTCTTGCCTGAATATTCGCTATGATTTGTCACGAGTCTCACTGGAGCAACATTTTCAGATTAGAAACCAATGGAAAAGAACATTGAGGGAATGAATGGAAAGTTCAGATGCATTGCCACATATTTGTCGACTGACGTGTACAAATGAAGCTGCAAAGACTGGCAGGCAGCGTGGTAAGAAATTCACGGGGATTAAAGAAGCACCTAGCCGAGCAAATGTGGCTGAATGCTAGGTGGTCCCAGCTTCTCAATGAAAAGATAAAAGACCAAAACCAGACCTGTTAAGACATTTCATCACCTCGGTGTTTGAGAACGTCACTAAAAATAACAAAAGAATGACATTAATCTGCGATATAAATAATTATTGGTTGCAGCCCTGGTTTTCTGAGCTTTATGAATAGAAAAAAATATATCAGTTTTTAATTGGAGTCCACAGCTTGGACCAGTAGACAGAGTTGGCAACATGCAGCTGGCTTCAGTAGAAAATAATGACCCCCCCACAGACCACTGTGGCAACAAAATGTTAATCAAATATGATTTAGAAATAGTCAGTGATTGAATAGCGAAAGACATATTGGACGTTTTGGAACAGCGTCAGGAAACGATACAATTCTCTTCTCTCTTTTTTTTTTTTTAAAACTTCTTACACGCAGCTGGAAATGTTCAGGGGGGAAAAAAAAAAAAAAGATACACTGATACTGTAGACATGCACACGCAGAGGTACACCACACACACGCCCACATGTGCTCACATAACCGTGAACGTGAGCATGAACAAACACACACACACACGCATACACACACGCACACACAACAGAGGTTGTCCAGTAACCTTATTCCCCCCCTTTAAATGCCCTACTGTTTAAAGTCACTATTCAACACATGTAACATTTTAGTTTATTATTGTGTAATAAGAACAAACAGCTGAAAGGACAAACAAGGCCAATCCCTGTGGCAGCACAAACAATGTACCCTAAATTACAAACAGCGCAAACACAGAACATTTCATTTTACAAAGCCCTCTGATTGGATGAAGGTTGTCAAAACAAAATCCTGTTGCCATGAAATGGTTTTTAATTCGCTCAAAGGAAATATGGAGCGCGGGGCCCTCGAGTTTATTTGGCACGTTTACCGAATTAGCTTTGTTTGTCTTTCAGGCCTCTACACTGGCTCCAGCACCCCCCATCACAGCGCCTCGGTGGAGCTCCTCTCCCCTACCCCCAACCCCACCTCCGCCACCGCCGCCGACCTGCCCGCCTCCCGACAGCACCGACTGGACCGCGACCTTGGCAGCCCTCACCACCTGTCCCCGCTGGCCGCCATGGACGGCGTGAGAGACGGGTGAGTCTGCCGTGGAGGTGCAGCGTGGATGTGCTCAGCTGTGGGGAGGTGTCCCGCTCATTCTGACACTCACAACAAGTTAAAAGCGTCAGAGGGGTGGGAAATATAAACATTAGATCTAGTGAATACATCTTTTGATTAACGAGTGGAAAATACCGTGCAAGGTCTCATCACGGTCTCATCACATGACCAAAGCTTCCTCCGCCTGGCCTCCCCAGTTAA
>JAOXYL010000105.1:17099722-17110000 GCA_028564955.1 Terapon puta
TGTTAATCACGCTGATAGTATTATGATCCTGACAGAGTTTGACCCACTGTGTTTCCATTGCTTTTCACCTATTTATCTTCCTGAATCGAGGCAGAACCGCAGGGCGAACCCGCTTAGATCATGTTGGGTTAAGCCTCTCGGTCCTGCTGACAAACCCATTTGGCTGTCTTACTGGAAACAAACTCAGCTCCACGACCCCTAAGACATCCCTCACGGGACGAGGGGCTGAGCTGGTCAGAGCAGGGTCACCGTGACACATCACCAACTCTATTTCTGGCACGGGAATCTGTGTTCGTACGGTCCCCCAACTCTGCCGGACAAGACAGCGTCAGCTCGATGACCAAACCGCCTGACCGGACATGACTCATAGTTTAATGAGAGTAAAGTGTCAAAGCAGCTAGATAGGATCATCGCTAGGTGTTTATGTTGTGAGCTGTTTTATCCTCACGCGAATCAACAGTTTCTTTCTAAGAACAATACAATCTTTCACCTACAATCATATACTCCATCAGACAAATACAAACAATGAACTGCATTACTTTATATCATATTAAAAGATGATGCATCTTCCAGATAATTGTGAAAATAAGCACAACTGGGGATACTTTTAAAGCGAAAGCTGAAGACAGTTTAGTGTTATTTAGTAAGTGTGCCAGTATTGCTACATCCTTGGCAAAGGAGAAAGTTAGCCTCTATTCAGTCCTGTTTTAAATTTCTTTGAAGAAACGAATTGACAGCAATAATAATATTTTAATTACTGTATTAAAATACACTTTCTGAAAGCTGTCTCTTATATATGATACCAGAGAGTGTCCAACATTGTGTGAAAAATCTGCAGATAAATACAGCTGTCTTGCTCAAGGACACTTAAGCAGAAGAGGACAACTCTTTTCATGTATCTGCGTCGTTCTTGGACTCTGTGTGTGTGTGTGTGTGTTCGTGTGTGTTTGTGTGTGTTGGGGGTGTAGGTGGGGGGGCACAGCATGTTTCCTATTAGTGCCGATGATTTCCCCTGAGAGCCAGCAGAGCAGAGTAACACAGCCTGAGTGTCGTCAGGAGGCACAGTGTGTACTGTACCAAACAATGTGCTGAAAAACCAGGGAGGTAGAGAAGGAAAACAGTCTTTTACAGTTTAATAACATTGAGAAAGAGTGGATGGAATCAAGCATCATAAACCCTGGGTTACAAAAGTGATCGTGTTACGTAAACACGCTTTCTTTTAACTCTGCGGTCTGCTCTTCGGGTGTCTGTGTGTGTATATATGCTTTTACGGGAGTATATACAGCACGGGCGTATGACACGACGAGGTTTGATGGCTCTCCTGTTCTCAGAGTGGCGCATGCATTCGTACTCGCGTGTGCACGGGAGCATGTGTGTGAGTGAGGGGAGTTTACATATAGTAATCCAGGAAACACACATGATTGCGTGTGATTGGGGTGCGTGGCGCAGCAGACTTCCAGCACAAACACAGCAGCGGGGGTCGGCCTGGATGTAAACGTCCGAGGGCCGCTCAGAGACGTCGGGCCGGCCTACGAGCATCTGGACGGCGATGTGTTGTTTCAAGCCTTGAGAGCAGGAGGAGAACGCCGTCAAAATTACCTTGCGGTTCCAGTGCCTCTTTCTCGGCAGCATGCACAATTAGCAGAGCGAGGAGGGGAATGGAAAGTGAAAAGGACCTGAGCAGGGGATGCTGTAACAGCGGTTATACGGGGTGACATATTGGAAGTGAGACATGGGTCTGTTCCTATTGGTGCTTGATGAGGAACATCTGAATGCTGTGTGTGTGTGTGTGTGTATGAGCGAGAATCCCCTTTTTGCTTTTATATGCAACTTCTGTACCCATCATGCTCGTATAAGTAATCTGTCTTCATGCACATCTTTACTTCCCCACCTTAAGCTCTCACATTCTTGGGGCGTGATAAAAACATCATTTCCACATTTACAGATTTCAGATCAAATCAAGATGTTTGACCTAAAAGCACTCATAAACACGTGGACACAAACACCCAAACACGCACACTGCAGAGCTCTATCTGTTCATCACACAGTGTATAGACGGAGGGTGGAGCGAGGAGTCAAAAGTGACTTGTTGCAGGGACCTACGGTGCAACAAGCCGGGCATGAAACGTCTACTCACATTTGCCTGAAGATGGAGCATTTGATTTACATGTTTAAAGCCTTGAGTATACAGCCCGCTGCCAAAGTCAATATCAGTGCCGCACTTGTTTTTCCCAAACGGTTTAGCAGGACATTAAACATTTTGACAAAATTATCAAACTAACCTGCCTCTAGTGTGGCAGCCTCTGACCTCATAGCTAAATGTGTTTACTCTGGCTCAAATGGGCCATTTAGACTCTTTTTACTTTGTAAATACCAGTGTCATTTTTCTGAAGCTAATATTAAAATATGCCAGTTAAAATACATTTGCCGATTGGCATGGCACAAGTGCGTGTGCAGAGACTCTCACAGAGATGGCTGTTCCACCATGGCGGTCTGTGCTCACAGACAGATGGGTGGTAAATGTTGTCATTCACTGCTTCAGCCGTATGTGGTTATATAATTGCGGAGGGGAGAGCAGACCTACTGCCTTTACCTGCATATTGATATTAGAGCCCCTCTGCAAATATTAGTCCGAGGTGGTTTGATACCTCGGCAGTGATTGACATGGGCTAATTGAATTAGAGCAGCGGCGGAGACGGCACAGAGCTACATTAAGAGTCTCCGCTCTGAAAGGCGGACGTTCACGTCTCGTAACTCCACACCGTCTGTCTTCCAGCCATTATCACTGTACAATGATCCAGGAAGTGAGTGTCAATCTCGCAGCTCAAACAAAAACATTTTTGAGGCAGTCACTCATGGCGGCATGTGGTCCGTCACTCATTTTGTGGCGCTCAGTAATGAATGAAAGTCTTCAATTAACCCGTCTACACAAACTGTTAACTCAGAGGAAGGATTCACATGATTTACTGTCAGTGTTCCTCTGGGAGGGGTAGTGATTAAGGATGGATCCTTTGTGTTTAGGGCAGCTATCTTTCTGGGACTAACGGGGCCCCGAAAATACCCCAAGCCTTGGCTTGGGCTCTTCTCACCGGGGCCTGCGGGGCTGGCTTAACTTTAGCTTAGCTTCAGCTGTAGGATGCTGTAGTCGCTCTCTCTTTCGCTCTCTCTCATGCTCAGCTTTAGCGTGCTAACCAGAACCAGAAGTGTTCCCACCGGTCCGCGCCAAAGAAGCCCCCGTCATCCATCAGAGGGGCTTAATGGTCGGCAACAAAGGCGGGGGAAGATGAGAGGGGAGGCCGAGGGTGTTTGTGGAGAACACAGGGCCTGCGGAGGACAGCGCCTGATCCCCCCGCTCCCTGGTGGGACAGTTAGCTGCAGGTGAAGGAAGACGAACGAGGAGCGGAGCAGCGCTGCTCATGAATCTTCCGCCTTCTTTCCATCCCATCATGCCTCAGCGCAAAGAGCCAAGACTCCAAGGGCAGCTCTCGCTTTAACGCAACACGAGAGCGTCAAAGTTGTAGTAATGTTTCTGGGCGACGGTCGCAGTGTGGGCCGCAGGGCGGCATCGAACAGTCTGTTTCATCTCGCTCTTATAGCATTTCTAAGACTGGAGGTTAGTCATGAACTTCAGCGCTGGAACAAATGTCTTTCCCAGAGTGATGTCAGCTTTCCCATATTACTCACAGAAAAATGCTCCAAGTCGAAGTCACTGAGCTTTGTTCTCTGTGAGGTGTCACACCGCACCACGCTTACCGACGAGCTTTAAAAACGCTCGCGCTCACTGTCTTCGGCGAATTGTCCGTGTCTGCCCACGCTCTTGGTGCAACCTCTCAACTTTCCTAATATTCAAGCTCCTAAAATCCAACTCCGCTCTCAGAAATCAACAGGTCAACAGTCAGCTCGCTCCCTCATTGCAGTGGGACTGGGGTGGGTGGGCTGGCTGGAAAAAGCAGAGCAGTGCAGGATGGCCGGTGAAGATGAATATCAGGAGGGAGATTAATGCAGCATATGAAAGATTCCCCTCATACCTGGAGCCTGAGCAGCTCGCAAGCTCGAGCCCGGCGAGAGCAGGGCCGGGGGCAGCTGGCAGTGATTAGCTTATGATTCACTTTAGCTGCACATAGAGGCGGCTTGTAAAAATATGAACAGTATAACTGTTTCCTGAGTTTGTGCTGACAGCAGCTCCTGGGGGAATGCTGCTCTCTGCAGGAACACATGGCCACGCACTGGGCCCGTGCCAACCCATGGATTAGCCACGCTCGCTAACAGCTAGCTCCGGACTAACACGAGGTGCCACACGAGCTTCCTCCGTTTTGCAGAGACGGACGTGAAGGTCAAGTGCAGTCCATGTGCACGGTCGAGCACTTAAACTTGATACCCAGATGAACACGTTGATGAGTTCAAGGCACTCGGGGCGAAAACATCCAATTCGGAACAGCGCCACTCACAGAGGAGTCCGATTTGCAAATCCTACAAAACATGAGACTTGAAAAGACCCTTTATTTCTTTTTTTTTAAATCATCTGTGGTGAAGGAGATATTTTGATCTTTCACATACCAACAATACCACACCATAACCCTACCCCATTACAAGTAAAGTAATTTATAGTTTACTACTTTATTGGACTGTTTATTAGTGATGTAGCTGGTTGGGATGGATTTTTACTATTTCATATAATGTTGGGTGGTTTAATGTTTAAAGTGCATTATAATTTATAAGCTAAAATGGGGAACTAGAAACATACACTAGCACTCAAGGAAAGCACCTCAAAACTGTATTAAAGTACAGCACTGGAGTAAATGTATGTGTGAATTTCCACCATTAGTCATAGGTATAATTGAGTTTTTTTGCCTTTTAACAACCTGTTTCTATCTCTATCGATAAAGTTAGAAACACTGGGAGCCTGCAGCTACGCTCCACAGCTGAGCAAAATGTAAAAGTGAATTCCAGCATTGGCAGCCTCTTTGGTTTGACATCGTTTACCGCCTCCCTTCATCAGCCACTCTCGGCCAAATGCCCCGCACGGAGCCCCTGCCAGCTACTGAGTGCTGGGTGGGACGCCCCCTCATGCATGGAGCAGTAGGTCATGTAGCACCGGGCTCCAGCCAGGCCAGCGGCGAGCAGTCATCTGAGGGCTCGGCGGACTCCAGCAACACTCTGTCATCACATTCATATAGCGCTTAGTGCAAACCATATGCTTCCACGGCACCGCAGCACATAGTAACACAGCAGCAGTTTATGTGTTGGCATTCCTGATATGCAGTCATGAGAGGGTACTAAGTAGCTGTTGAATATGGTGGGGGGGGTGCGATGGGCCCGCTCCGTTTTTTAAAGGCCGGTCTGTTGGCTATCAGTCTGGATTTGGACCAGATTGCTGTTCCATTAAGTTAATGTCAAGTGTACAGCATTAAGTCGTTAAATCGGTGGTCATTTTGAGTTTCTTGTTAACTTTCACATTTAACATTTAAGTGTCTGAATAAATACCAGACGTGGCTCTCGCTGCTCCTGGGGTATATTTATTAAAGTCTTACAAAGGTGGAACACATTAAATATCTCAGCCATCCTGGCTCTCGCAAAATCCACACACCAGCACCTCCACCGCTCACTAATTCACACGTCGTATCTCATTTGATGAACACAACCTGTTTTTTGAATGAATAAAGTGAGCAGTGTATAACGTATCGATCCATGAGGATTAGAGGTGCTGGGGGACAGAAATATTATTCAGTCTAGAAGGTCTGCAGTTGTGACTTTTGTGTAAAATGTCACTCTGGGACTTATTTAGACCTGAGATAACTTCTTTTTTTTTTACGTTTTACACTTCTGCTAATGTTTCTGCAACTTTGATGATTTTGAAAAGAATTTGAATGATGCACTTCTCCAGCTCATCAGATATCCCCTGATGTGCACAGTGTAGAGCAAAGTCAATATGAGAAATGAATAACAACCGTGGTGATCGCGGCATACTTTTCACATTAGACGATACGACGTTGTTAAGGACTTTGTCTCCGATGCTGCTGACAGCTTCTGCAGAAACTCACAGAGGCACGCTCTGCAGGGTGAATTTCATTCGGCAGTTTTTGAGGATCGACCAGTTTAACAGAGACGTTAAATGTGGAAAATACCATCAGCTGGTATGCTTGTCATTTTTCCTCATTTTCTCAGACCTCTCCAATCTCCAGATTGAGGTTTTCCCAGCGCACCGTGTGACTCTTGGATGCTGAGGCTGAGGAAAAACTTTAAATAGTAGTTTGGGCAAAGCTTGAATGATCAGTATCCACAGAAATAAGATGATGTGGAAACCTCTGTCGTTCTCCAGGCTGTTAAGAGCCCACAGTCACAAACATGTCATCTTAATATTTCTCTTTCTCAAAAGTCATGAATGTAAACACTATTGTGCTTTCTTCTCTCTGGGCCACAAAGCCTGGGGTTACTGCAATGGTGGGCAGTGTGTGTGTGTGCGCGTGTGTGTGTTTGTGTGTGTGTGTGTGTGCGCAGAAGGGTTGGGGAGGCGGGGGGCTGGTTTTACTTGAATGCACACTCTGCTGTTTGTTGACTTAAGATCATAATATGTGGTAGGAGGACGATTACGTGTGGGGAGCCCAAGTTTCCACACGCCTGGAATGTTTCTTCTTCTGTGTGTTTAGGATCACTCGCTGCTCCGCTGGGTTTGCCGGATCATGCGGTCAGCGGGCCGGCGTGTAGCTCCGGCTGTGATTGGGGGATGTCACAATGCATGTAGCGTTTTATTGAGAAATTACTGACGCTGTCTGGAAAGGGATGGATAGCGTAAGTATAGGTGTACGCGTATAGTTTACCCGGGCTCTCCTCGTCTCCTCCAGGGTGTCAGGTCCCCTCCTGTCTCCGGGGATGAAGGGAACCGGGACGCCTCCTCCTTCTCTGGAGAAACAGCACGTCCACCCTCACCACAAGCCTTACTCTCACTATCACCACCATCAGCCTGCCAACGACGGTAAGACATGTGGCTGAATGTAACTTAACTTGTTGCAGGAAATCTGTTCTGACTCGAATTTGAAAATGTCCATTGGCGTTTCAATTCAATATCCTGGAGTTCTCCCCGTTGCAGGTGATTCAGTAACATGTAGTGCTGCTTTCATACGACTTCCTCCAATGTCAGATCACTTGACTATACTTAAGAGCACCCTTGTGTCCTTCTTCAAACTCTCACTGTAGCAGCAGACCCACATGAAAGGCCTCACAGAGAGGAAGTCGTCTCTTAGAGCAGCGATACTGCCCTGTGGCTCTGTCAGAGCATTTTTAGGACAGAAAGAGATTAGAGTCGTACAGACAGAGCCGGGGAAACCACATGCCGGAAGCCTTTTCCCTGCGCTGAATTAGCCAACAAAATGCTGGCTCATGTATTCAGCTGTCTCTCAGCGCCTAACATGGCAGGCTCAGCTGTCACTCCCGAGCGTTTTTCCTAATGCCTTAAACACTGTTTTCCCTGTAAAGATCTACACATGGACATCTCTCTAACCGCGCTGTGGTCAGGGAGTTGCGTAAAAGCGCTCCAGGAAAGGCTGGTCTCCCATTATCGTGACTCCTGCGGTGGATTCTGCGTAGAAACTGAGACGAAGGGGACAAATGTTACACACTATGGGGCTGGCAGAGCCAGCACGAGCACAAATATAGCATTGTCACAATTTGAGATCCACATCAAGCTTCAGCCGGATGGAGCGAGCGCTCGCTGACCTTGGAAACAATCAGCCATAGACACTGGTGGCAGTCGATCAAGTCTGCGTTCTATTTTTCCCCTCTCTTCCCCTTCCCTGCTCCTCTGCATTCTCGATTATTTCCTAGAATACCAAGGCAGCTTTCAGAGCTGCTTCCATTTCGGAGACTCCTACAGGATGGAGCAGACGGTCGCCGGTGTCCACGTCCCAGGAGACTCTCACGCCTACGCTTCCCATCAGCACAATGGCTTCCACATGTCGACAAGCAACGCTGGCACCACAGGTGAGGGCAATTTACGCAGAGCAAATATGCTAAAATTGTAAAAAGACGACCTGAATGATTTGAAAGTGTTGAACCAAACTGCACTTAATCTGGTCCGCTCCAGGCTTCGGCTTGACCCAGGAGCTGCAAGGCAGCGCGGGGTGCCAGTTCTCTTCCAGCCCAGAGGAGAGCATTTTCTTCCAGGTGGGCAGCTTCGACCGCAGCCTGAGCCACATGTCGTCCGTCTACACAGAGACATAAAGCAGCGCCGCAGCAGGGCATCACACCCACTCTGCGACTCTGCTGTCCGACGCCTTTCACACCCATCTTATCACACTTGGATCACCACTTCACTAATCCCTGTTTCCTTTTTTTTTTTTTTTTCATACTAGTTCTGGGTCACATTAAAACAGTATAATTCAGGGCTTGTTCTGACTTAGCTGCCAGATGGATGATATATCAGCAAGATGAAACAGACATACACTGCATTGTGATCAACTACTTATCTGACACTACCTGATTGGTCAAGATGCAAAATAAACTAACCTTATACTCTGAGTTTATAAGAGCAGTGGTTTCCAACTTTTCTGGCTTGTGACAACTTTAAATAAGCTTGTCTAGTCACCTGTTGCACACGTTAGAAAATATTTAATTGATCAGTTTGATTGTGTGACTTTGTGACTGTTGAAGTGATTAAATGTATCTAATAACCCTGGTGATGTCACACTGATGTCACTAGGGTTATCTGAAATTGTACTTTCTAACAGCCTGTGTTACGAACTGGAAAAAATATTTGGATATTTTAACAGGCAGGAAGAATCTAATGAAACAGACTGAGTTACATTAAGGGAAGTGTTGCACAGTGACTGAGTGATTTAGGAGCTTGACCCACAGTACGACTAAAAGTCAGGATATCTCAACCTCGGCAGAATCAGTTTTGATCCTTCTGTTTTTAATTTGGCTCTAATCTGCACTGGAAATAAATCACTCGAAGGCCTCTTTTGATCATCTTGCAAGCCTTCAGATTTGTCTTGTGATGTTGTATCGGTGCACCGAAACCCAGATTGGGGACCACTGAGTTAGAGGGTCTTAAAATACTATCATAAAGAGAAAAGGTTAAAAGACAGTATTTATGTTTTTGCTCCGCTGATTTTAAATGATGGATTAACATACGTCAAAGAAATCACACAACAGTCTCTGTTTCATACTAAAGTAATATAAAGCTTTATGATTTATGATTTTTAAAAACATGCCCTCCAGTCATTCAAACGTCCATCTTTTATTTTTTAATGTCCAAAAGTCCATCATGTAAACAGAATGTGACTTGACAGCACCATCAGGCCAAGCTTACACATGCAGCTTTTCAGTCTTCACATATAAACTTCAAATACTTCACAAACACTACAAAACTCCTGAATGGGAAAGAAATGCCCTCTTCCCTTATCTTCCTGGTTTTTTTTCTCTCTAATCTACATCTTTCAATCTATTTTAGACTGAAGTGTAGAAAAGAATATATCACTTTGCCGTGTTGTTTTTACAGTGGAAAAAAATGTGTTTGCATTTCCATATTTTGTTGTTATGTGTTTTTTTTTTCTTTTGGCTTTTTGGATTTATCTTTGGAGGAATGTTTGAACTCATTCATTCTGCAGTAATGCAGAGACCAACCTACTTTATTATAATATGTATAAAATGTACAGTTTGTTTACAGCAATAATTTGAATGTTTGTCATTTCTCAATTCAAGAAATAAATAATTGAATGATCACACAATGTCTTTTTTTTGCGACATGTGTTTGACACTAAAAAAAAACAGAGCTGATGAGCTCATGTGAAAAACCTTCCAGACTGTGGGCATGTTGCTTCCTCTAGTGGACTCCTTTATGCACTGCAGACACAGGGACACATTGGTTTCCTATTTCTGCTTCTTCTTGTTGAGGTAGGTCTGGTAATAGAAGTTACTGAAGAGGATGATGAGGGTGATGCAGTAACCGAACACCAACATGTTCATGGAGTCGGGGAAGTTGCAGTCTGCGAACAGGTTGTAGCCCGTGTGCAGGAGGAACAGCAGGAACTGCAGCTGGGGAGGCAGAAAGGGAAAGTTAATCTCAGCTGACATAACAAACACGTTGTACGCGCTTGCAGTTCTCTTCACGCAGAGCAGGAGCCGCTCACCAGCTGGAGGGACGTGATGTATCGCTTCCACCACAGGTACTTCTGCATGTGAGGGCCAATGGCAGCCAGGCCATAGTAAGAATACATCACGACGTGGACGAAGGTGTTGACCAGGCCGATGAAGAACGCTGCAGGAGGTTGCAAAAAGTCA
>JAOXYL010000105.1:17144263-17159993 GCA_028564955.1 Terapon puta
AAAAAAAAAACATGAAACAAATCCACCTCAGCATTTTCTTTTATTTGTAAAAAGACTTTTATTACATTCTTAAATCCACATATTGTATCACCATTGTGCAATAACACTTGACTGTGTTAAAACCTCTTGGGCTTTATATCCATGACATACCATAAATTATTTCTTATTAAAATCTATACTGATTTAATAATAATAATAATCTTAAAATAGAGTGAACATATCATAAACAGAAGGATCATGACAAAAGAGAAACTTCTGGGGAGACATCTTTAAAAACGCTCTTTAAAAAAATAGAATTACATCTCTCCAAGACAAAAAGGACACTAAACTGATGAGAAAAAAAAAACAGTACATATAAGGATAAAAATTAAGAAACAAAAGATCACAACAAAACCAACACAAGATTCAGAGATTATAATCCATCTTTTATATTTATTTTACTATATTTACTTTTTTTTAATATCCTATTTCATCTATGACTCAAACTCAAAAAAAAAAAGTCTTGCAACAATGATATTAGACAGGGGTAAAATCTTTGATACTTCTGAAATCAAACATTCACAAGAACATGTACTGTACACAGTGATCAAGGTTTTAAGGTCTTCTATGTTGGTGCAAGGTGTCTTGCTAGCTAGACTGACTGCAGACACTGTAGGACAGAGAGCCCAGCTATCTCCCTGAGTAACTCTAAACGGAAATGTCAGTGCAGATCTTCAGCGCTGCCGCCTGGACAGCTTTTAGGCCTGCAAAAAACTATAAAGTGTGCCGACTCGTTTGAAATCAGCACCTCTAACATTCTAGGACTCGATACACAAAGCACTGCGCTTTGTTACAATCTGCAAGTGTCATCTGGCTGTGACCTGTGTAGTGGTTGGCTGTGCATTTGGTACATTATATTCTAAGCAACGTGATTTGTTGCGTCGTGAGGTTAAACTGTACTGGAGTGCTTATGAAAATATTAACCGTAATACATGGCAACGAAGGCCCAACATACTGAGAACAATGGGAAAGACATTATTGCACGATCCCACCATGCCACTGTCGTACGTACCCAGAAAAGGGTAATACCCCTTCATACTTTGTGAGACAATATAGTGTATGGCGAACAGCACTGTCCCAGCAGTGCAAAGCAAACCTGACGTATTAAATAGAGCTCGACATCCAACATGTGTCATGCGATTGTCTTGTCTTTGACTATTATTTTCTAATAGCTTTTTTTTTACTGGCAGAGAGACACTTTTGTTTTTTTTCGTTATGGAAATCCAATATGTCCCCCTACTTTCATGTGGACACACCTTCATGTGTCTCCAGAGATCTTTGCTTCAGATAGATCTGTATCTAAGTAGGGCTTCCTGGACCCTAAGGCATGAACTGCTCTCAAATGACAGATAAGCACTCCGAGAAGATAGGTAGCATGAGTTGATACAGCATTTCATTTTTCTTTTGTCTACTGTCCAGTTTTTAGAGATTTGGCCTCCAAATTACACACCCAATTGTTAGATTTTTGAGAGGCTCACTTGTATAACTGCAGGAATACTAACTCAGGGGGGTAGCTGATGGCTCTGTCAACCCTTTGCTGTGCCATGTAGTGTTTGAAAAGGGTGAGGTAGTAAGGGAGTGGGGGAGAGGGGGGTGAGAAACAGAGGATTTAATTCTCCAATCAGACCACCTTGGCTGCCCGTGACAGCACAGTCTGACTGACCCCAGAGCAGTGAGAGTTGATGCTGACAGTAAATCCCCCTAACTAATGTCTAAGGAGCTTAAATAACACCAACACCCACCTGTCCACTTTCTATTCTTTGCCGCTCATTCTGGCATGTTGGTGGAAACGGGATCACCATCACATTTTAACATCGATTTTAACAGTTCATTGTTTTGTCTTTACTCCGAAAGTCCTTTGAACCTGCTGGTTGAGACACTGCTCGATGGTTTAGGCGATGGCACTCTTCTGCAGAGCGGACAGTTCCAGATACTCCTCCGTGAGAGCACATAATAACCCCTATAAGTAAAAGTTTCACAGATGGCATTCTGAGTGAACCTGTAAGATTTTGTGCCAAGAGTTCATTTTGGATTCTCACGAGGACTCACTCATAAGTGCTAATTATCAGGTTTTCTTTGCGGGCACAACAATCTTTCTGCCCCAGAACCCCAAAATTTGGGCAAGCAGTATCTGTTTGAGAGACCCGAGCACAAGCTCGCTTGGGGTGAATTCACAACTGCTCTCATCCTAACGATTTTATGGGTGTTATAATATATGAAACGTAAATATATATATATATATATATATGAGAAAAAATGATAATAATACTTTCTCAATACCTCTGTGATTCTCTCACTCTCACTGTCTAAGTGGCATTTGCAAAGGGAAAAGGTACTGGGACTGAGGTCGTTGATTGCATTAAAAAAAAATAAAGAGCTCATTTACATCAGTGTCTGAAGGTGTGCTAGTAAAAATACCTATAAAGATCAGAATAAGTGCTATGTTTTGTGCTCTGTGTGCAACTGTTTGTAGGTGCATGGTGGCAGTCACTCTTGAGTGTTTGCCCACGATTCACATGATTTACAAAAAAAAAAAAAAAAACCCTGTCTGCTTGTGAGTTTGATCATGGTCCCTTTAAACAGTTTGTTCACACGTTACAAAACTGCAAAACACGGGCGCTACCAAAAATATTGAATGAAACAATAAACTGTTTACTAGACTGACAACTGAAACAGGCAATCATTACTGCAAATCTCCACAAAGTGGCTGAGGATTTAAGTATGTACATTCTATATCAAGCCATGGGCTGCGTTAAACGGTAATGGGAAAGAGGGGTACATTCAACAATAGCTTACAGGAACTGTCAGAACGGCGAAATTCAAATTTATATTAGAAAGGAATTCAATGTGATGAGAGGTTTAAGGTCTGCTCATATAAAAATATTTTGAGAGTACAAATTATGTAGGCTACTCTTTAATAAAAAAGAGGTAACATGCACTGAGCACCCAGCAGCAGTTCCTGTAGTGTTACGTTGAAGCTGAATGGACTAGCTTGCAGGGCGGGAGGTGAGAGGAGTGTGTCCTAAAGTGTAGCGTGCAGGATTGTCATTGAGCTGCTGGTTGGTTTTGCCTCAGCTGGTTGCCACAATTTTTTTTATATCTCCCCCTCCCTAGACCTCAGTGTCTCTATTTGAATCACAATATTTATCTAAATGGTGCTAGCCCTCTGTGGAGTCTGGGAAGGTGATTTCACTGCCAAAAACTTCCCTATACAGAGGTGGAAAGGTATACGCTGTCTCAGGGTGAACCAGGCGGAAAAACTCCAGTTTGTCGATGTGAAGGTTGCAAATGGACTTCATTGTGGGAAGCTTTGACACCATCTAAGGGGGACAGGAGAATATAAATAACCAATTAAACATCTTAATTAACACAGTAATTGAACGGAGCACCGTGTTTCTTTCAATATAGTGGCACAGTGACACAACAAGCTTCTTACCTTAGCTAGTTTCTCTTCTGATACTCCCTCTTTTTGTAGGCAGCGCTGCAGAGCCACGTAGACTTTCTCCTGCAACTTCTGTATCTTCTGAACATCTGTCAGCCAGGGTCGGTCTGAGGGAAATTACAGTGACAGCATGCTGTCATTAATGGTGCTGCGAGTTTTGAGGGATACAAAGTGCACTGAGCAGTACATGCTTTGTGCTGTAGATCTCTAACAGATTAACTCTGAATAAGTAACTGCTGGACACTTTTTCAGACCAAACCCTTCAAAGCATATTGCAACTTCTTTTAGATTGATTACCTTGATTCCTTCCACAGAAAACACTGGCTCCACGACAACAATAAAAATGTGCTCTGTCATCAAGCCTTTCATCATGCTACAGTAACCCAGCTGCCAACAGAAACCTGTTCTTGTTGGAGTTTTTTACGACTCAACATTCAAGATTTAACAGCAGACTGCCTCTGCCTTTGCAGCGACAAGTCTGTGATTTTAACTCTGTGTGAGCTAGTTTTCATTCTCCACTGTTTTGAACAGAAATCCACGTCTGGCTAGAAAAGGGGGGCATTAAAATGCTTTGTAAAATGACCCCAAATAAAGTAAATGACAGCAATATATAATAATGCACAAAAGCATGGGCATGATCCATCAGGGAGTTTCACACTGGTAATGACTATATGTAATGCATAGAAACTCATTTCTTCTCCTTGGGGATCTCTGGGAAGGTTATGTGATATGTATGGAGTACTGTACAGAGCATACAGCAAGCAGTTATGTAGTCCGCTCACTTAAAAAAATATAAATATCTCTCACCTGGGGAGAGCAGCACAGCAGCACTGAAGAGAGCCATCTCTTCCTCAGACATCTGTATACGGCTCAGGCTTTTAGCTAAGTCAAACACTGCATTCACAAGGTCGTCACAGCCTGGGGGGACGGAGAGGGAGAAGAAGAAAGTAATACTCAGAACACAGATGAAACAGATTAAAAAAAGTTGGCCTAAAATCCCCTGATCCCCCTTTCATCAAGTTTGTTTCCCACAAGAGAGAAACAGAGAGAGAGAGAGAGAGAGAGAGAGAGAGAGATAGTGAATGTGATGACTCACCAAGAGCTTTGAAAAACTGAGCAGTGGCAAACTTCCCATCAAAGAGCAATGTATTATTGATGGGGTTATAGGCCCGACACATACGGATCAGAAGAACATCCATGCAGCCTGTGGACACACACATACAAAAGCTTAATATGCATATGCACATCTTTACAGTTTCTGTGCTCTACATGACAGAAAAGAGGAAAAAACTGCACACATTATACAGCTTCATAAATCACCTAATTAGGTCATGCTCAGCAGCAACAGGGAATCAGCTGTAACATTTAGTCTTAAATACACATATTCTCCAAGGACAAAGTGGAGAACAGTAAAAAATAACCCTACATTATACATGAAGTCTACTAAGGTTTTTTATGCTTGATTATGCAGGCTACAATATAAACGGCAAATGAAATCAAGAAGAATACATCACACGAAAGGAAAACAACACGATCGCTGAAATAACTTGTACTGCTGCTGAAGAAGTAGGCCTCCTGTTTCTCCAACATGTGCATCTGTTTCAGTTATGTAAAGCGAAACATTCTTTAATGACAAGGTCGTTTTATTTGATTTACATGATGAGGGATGTGATTAATGCAAAGCAGGCGGACAATGCACGTTGCTATTAACAAACTGGTTCCTTCTGCATCCTGGTTGTTTTTAATCTTTTGCAGGATCACAGCTGATTATGTGGTGTCATGGATCTGACATCTCAATGACGATAGGAATGTGTTTGGCTGATTGTGCTAGTAATGTATTATTAGCCTACATCCTTCATTCCCTTTGTGTTCGTCAGGTTTGACAGACCATGTATGGGTGGGGCGTTTCTGGACTTTTTACTTGTCTGTCTTACCTTTTAGATATCTGATTGATGCACCTAATTAGCTCAACGAAATGCCATCTGAGAAAACATTTGCATGCGTGCTCCTGCTATTTTCATCTTCATGAAATGAGGAATGAAAATACTTTGGCTGCCGCTCAGTGCCATAAATCTCTTGTTCTGACTGATTTATTGTTATGGTTGTCACTGACAACCCTTCATTAATTTCAAATTTCCAGTACATAAAGAAGCAGTTCACAGGTGGGCCTCTGTGACTTGTCGTATGATGACCAAGGAGTGTAGAGGGAGCAATGTGGTTAAAACAAGGCCGCCCATTCTTCAGCAGCAGAGTAACCATGCACCGTCAAGTCACTCTCCTTGCATGTGATATTTGAACTGTGAAGTCAGCTACCACTTGAGGGTGATGCACTGTTTGTATGACAACAGCTATCTGTGTCCCAGCTAAAGGTTTGCAAAACAATAAGCATATGCACAGCAGGCAAAACTGTCTTAAAGGAGGCACATCTGTTGTAAAAATGCCCTTTGACCTCATATGGATAAACAAAATGTGTAGAACTAATTTTAGCCTGCAGGGTGTTTTTGTGTATGGGTGTCATGCACTGACCTGCTTTGAGGAGGATAATCTGATCATTCTGACAGAGGTCCATGAAGCCAGAGATGCGCTTGGCAAACTCTACCACATACTGGATTGCATTGGTGATGTGAATAGCACATTGTTGCCACATCACCTCAGCTGACTGAAAGAAAAAGAAAAAAACAGAGGGGCTTTTATGAGACTTTCAGTACCTGGGTTACTCAGAAATTGTATGTTTGTGTAAATTCTGATGAAGACATCCTGACCTAAAGTCTGATAATATTTGCTGCATCTTCTTTAGGAAATGTGTGATAAAAATGTTTGGATTTACAAAACCCAGTGGAATAATTAACTGGTGATAAGAAGTGTGTTTGAGGACAATTCTCTCTAGAGCAGTTGATCTTTGTACAAGGTTACAAACTAAAAAGAGTCCTCGGTGAACCTTGTACAAAAAAGAAAAAGGGCATGACGAGCCAAACATTTGTGACTTTTGTACAGATATTTTTTCAAAGACTAAGGCTGTGCAGAGTAATTCACAGTAAAATTTACTGGCTCAGACTCTGTGGAAGGTGTATATTTTCAGCTAATTGTCTTGCTCTTTAATGTGTTTGAGGCTCTACTGTCATATGCTCGTGTCTTACATACCTTGGTCTGGTATGCGCGTGTCTCTTCTGGGCTATACAAGGCCCACACCATTCTCTTTAGCTCCTCTGTGCTGTACTGGCTCGTCTCAATGTGGGACTTCACCACACTCTGAGTTATACGCTCTGAACAGAAGGAAAGTTTGATTAAATCGTTGCTTTTTACAGTTTCATTCAAACACACAACAACAGTAGCTTCATTCAGCTGCCAGGCATGACTGTATTCATCCGTACCTATGTCAAGCAGGGAGCAGCCCTCAGGCAGCGGGTTGAAGATAGCATGTGAGAAGAGTCCAGAGTCATGCAACAGCTGGTACTCATGCTTGATACTGTGGTTGCCGTCTACAAAGTCCAAGTTGGTCTGTTCTGGTGAACTCTGAGAGGATGAGCTGCTGCCCGCGCTGCCACCCAGCATGTCCAGGTTACAGTAGTCTCCACCTGCGTCCTCTGGGGTCAGCGGCAGGTCGAAAAGCAGGCCCTCAGGCAGAGTGGTAATGTCATCCAGATCGCTGAGGGCGGCGCTGGAGCCTCTCCTGTAGCCGCGTCCATGGTCGATCATGTCATTATTCTCCTCGCGGGCACCGACTCCGGCACACTCCTGGGACTGCTGGTGCTTCTGGACCTCTGCATACAGGCTGTCGCGCTGCTTTTTGGACATTCGGCCAAATTTGACAGCTGAAACAGGCAGATGTAAAGGCAACAATTAAACACTGAAGAAGGTAATGATCTACGTCAAACAGAAGTTACATGACGCATTCAAGCGGTGGGAGGTGTGAAAGTGGGAGGTGCAAACTCTGAGTTAATTAAATATAGATCGAGTAGCTGAACCTACCATCGCGGCTCATGCCCAAAGCCAGACACTTCTGCAGCCTGCAGTGCTGACAGCGGTTACGGTTGGTCCGGTCAATAAGACAGTTTCTCTGTCGTGAGCAGGAATACATAGCGTTGTTCTGCTGGCTGCGTCGAAAAAAACCCTGCAGACAAAAAGACACATACATACACATAATGTCAATTAGTGGTGGGAAATGTAAGCATCTAAACACCTTCAAGATTTTTACCTCTTTTTACCATGGTAACAACTGATGAAGTAAATGGGTGGCAGCTCACCTTGCAGCCTTCACAGGTGATGACACCATAGTGAATCCCTGATGATTTGTCCCCACAGATTTTACAGGGAATTACTTCTATCTGAGCTGGAGACAGAGAAGTGAAAATGGAAAACATCAGTGAATTATCATCATTAGTAGAATTAGTAGCTGTAGTTAATGACCCGTTAACAAATATACACATGGATTTGTAGAAAAATAATAGGATTGAATACTGACTGCTGACATTGTTAGTGATAATAATACCCATATTTTCCTTACAGTTGGCATGAGGATGTAAACTCAGTGGATTAGCCAAATAATTGACTAGTCAATCAATAGGAACTTTATCAGCCACTATTTTTACCGTCATTGAATTGCTGGAGTACATTTTCGAGCAAGTTAATTAAATTTGAAGACGTCCTTTTGAGCTCTAGGAAACTATAATGGGCACTGTTCTTATTTTCTGAAAATTTACAGAAAGGACAAGCAACTAATAAAATGAGAATAACATTGGCAAACCAAATGTAAATAAAAACAAAATGCGAGATTTTACCCATTTCAGTTATTACACAATTTACCATCCCATTTACATAAACATATATAGAAAACCCACCCTATCGGTATGTACCAAGTAAACAGGTACTTGGCCACCGTCCTGTAGCAATATAGAAACATTTTTTGTGCCCGATGCAAGAACATTCAACATTTGCTTTACAGGACTCTCATGGAGACTGGAGATACTGTCAATAAAAAACTCATATCATATCAGATGAAGGCCTATAATAAATCAGTGTGTACTCAAGACAGCTCTGATTTTTCACTCAAACTGAGCTCACACAAGATAACCACCACCTTGCATGTCACATTTCCTGGTGTAGGAAAACTCAAAACTTCCAGTTATTTCATGATAAGATGTCAATAGAAATGTCATCCGTGCCTTACAAGGGTTGAAGTGCTGCTAATAATGATGACATACATTTGTGATAACGTTACAGGATGGTGTAGAAACAGGAGAAGTGTCAATAACACAGTGGATCCCGTGATTGGCAGTATACATTATACACCTTGTGTTCATTGTGAAAGCCTGAGCCTTCTTACCCAGGAACAGCCTGTTCTTTTCATTATGTTGTTTATCTAAGTAGCAGGGCCTCCTCAAGCCCAGAATAGCAGGTCAATTGCATTAGCTGAGGCCCGGGGTTATAAAGTTTCACGTCTCTCTCCCTGTCTCTGTCGCTCCTTCTCCAGGATGAACAAAGTGATAGCGGGTTAACAACGGTGTACTGCCTTCCTGTCCCATTCCAAACCTACGATTGTGACCGCAAAACGACAGCAACTCACTGTTACTGTGTGGACCGTTTGCAAGATTTGATTAGGCTTAGCTGCAGGCTGTGGCAAACGATCCTTTAACCACTTTTGCTGGGTCACACAGGGTATTAGGTAACCTGTAAATCACAGCGACGGCCATCACAGCTCTTCAGAAAATTGCTATTTTCTAAACGGGTCTTTCATAAACTACTCACAACCGACCAATCACATGAGTCACTCTGTGTGGGGGACAGATCTGCGTCACAAACTGTGGCAGAGCAGAGGAGGTTAGTGACTGAAACTACCCTGAAAATATCTGAATGTGTTTCCTTTCATGCAGACTTTTCTGCATAGTCCTGGTGACATATCAGAGTTTTTCTGCTTAGTTAAGCTGCTACTGTCCAATGCAACTGGGGGATATAAATAAATAAAGGGCAATGGAAAAAAAAAATCCCCTTTCTCCACTGCTCCCTTTATCGCTCCCCCTCCAGAGCCTCCACCCCGCCCTTCAGCCTGTTATATAACTGCCGTCTGGCCGCATTCCACGAACACACTCATTCAAAGGTGGTTGTCCTGGCAACGGTGTGACGATCCTCCCTCATCCCCCCCCCCCAGCGCTCCCATTGGCTGCTGAGCGGGCGGCTTCGTACGTGACTCGCCGCCTCACCTGCCAGTCAGCTGAGCGGCACCATCAGGGCCAGAGAGCAGGAGCTGCTCCACTGACACAGTTTCTCATTCAGCAAAGAGGGGAGGCGCTTGCGGTAGCAGCCTCGCAAGGAACACAACCTGGTTTTCTTGCGGCTTTTAAGGTGGAACCAAATCTGACTTAAGTAAGGGGAGGGAGGAGGGTGGAGCGCGTCTTTGTGTTTTGGAAAGAAAACAATGTATGGCTTGATTACTGAAAGCCGGGTGACCAGTTGAAACTGGCAAAGCCGAACTGCTGCTTATGGAGGTTTGACAACTTGTGCAACATCTGGAAACACGTCTAAAAAAACATCTCGTACAGTAACCCGCGACAGGGGGAGCAGATGCTGCTAATAGTAGCTCTCAACTTGTTGCAGCATGTCAAGTATTTGAGTGAAATTTCAGCTGTGTTTGAGCTAGACCATAAATCTATTTTTACTCTAGTGCAGTTGGCTGCTCAGAAGCTCCTTCTGCCGTTTTGGTCTATTGGCAAATACATGTTGCACAAATCACGACAGAGCACACAAATGTATAATGTTTAGTGTAAATAACAGTGTGTGGATGGATTATTAGCATGGCTTCACGCAGCTAAAACAGACTACTCTGCAAACAGTCACTTTTAGATATGCTGAATTGCAGAATAAGCCTGAACAAAAGTTTCTTCATTCTTGTCAAAGTTTATTTAGAGAATCTTTCTTTTACTCTGAGAAATTCAAACAAAAAAAAAACATGAAATGTTAATAGCAGCTGTTAAGAGATTTAGTTTGAACACAATCATCTCTATATTTTACACTGAATGTAATCAATGTTAAAAATAATTATATAACTTAATTTGACTATGCAAACACAGGCTTTATTGTACCTTAACTATGCTTAAAGTCATGAAAAATTCATCCCATCATAATATGTGTTACATTATTTAGAACCTCATTGCAGAGAGGCACCATTTTCCATGGGAGGAAACAATCATAAGAATTTTTACATTTGAAAGTATGTGTCCGTCAGTATATTGGTGTGTCAGTCCCTGTTGGTCAGCACTTTTCTTCTTCGTTGCTGTAAACCCTCTGGCAGGGAGACTTTGACTTCTCATCCCAGCTAATCAAACAGAGTCCAAGGTCCTGTTTACCTTGCACTTTACATTTACCTGACATACTGTATGCTTAACCTACATTCTGATGTGCTTCAGGGGCCTTTATGGGAGGAACGGCACACAAGACACATTGTGCAACAAAAGCTACCAACAGAAAGGCTTGAAATGGTCAAAGTAGGCAGTTACTTGAATAAATATACAGTAATGACATTTGTCTGTCTTCTATTTCTACATATTACGCAATTCATCTAGCATGTGTTTTCCATAAGTCCACTATGTAGAGAGTAAAGACTTCTTATTCCCCCTCCTACTGACCTACCTAGAACACAGATAGTACAATGTGTCCTGACACTCACCTCAAACTCTTTAAAAATGCACTACAGGTTAAGTTCATTACTCAGCAGAGGCAATAGTGGTGGAATGAGAGGTATTACTGTACAGTGGGCCGGGTCTGTCTCAGTGGCCTGCATCATGCATCGCCCCTCGCTGCAAGTGTTTTTGGTGCAGTAGATTAACACTGAATAGAAACAGTGCTTTGCAAAGTTGTATATTATATAAAATCAAAGTGTTTTTATTATGTAAACGTGACGAATACAAGACACACATTACTGCAGCAAATGTAAGAGAAATGTGGACTAATTAATTTCACACAAGTGGAATGTCTGTGAGATGTTTTCTCTTTCCTCGTGACTGCAATTATTTTCTTTCATCCTCCTGTGATACTGTTGGCGCAGTGCACAGACAACACTTTCCCGTCAGCCTTGAGGAAGAGAATAACCAGTGTTTTATCTGCGCACATTTCCCCCTCCTTTTTTCATTGCACGCCTTTATGATCTAGAATATTCCACCGTTACCAATAAACAGGTGTACATTTTTGAGACTTGATATAACACTACACCCAGAAAACTTTTCTCATCTCATAAATAAGGTAAACTATGCTATGTCCTTGCACCTCTCCCCACTTAATATACAATAAGCATTCACACACACACACCAGCAACGCTACTCCTGCCAAGACAGCAAGCCTCACACCCTTAGCCTCTGTAATCCCTCACCATTGATCAGAGGAGATAAAGTGCATTCACTTGATAGTGCTGTTTATGCAGCTCAAAGCCCAAACCCAAGTGGGCCTCTGCAACACAAGCAAAGTCAGACTGAGGAATTCAGTCCACAGCATGAATGCTGCTCTGAACCGCAGCAAGATAGTACTCTGCTGCAGCAATCATAGTCGCCTTGAATTAAAATCTCTTTATGTCTGTTCAGATGTCACGTATCCTGCTGAATACTTGTTTAACAGATATGATGTATCACAAGGACCTTGCATTAAGATATAATAACGCCTCAAGAAAAATATTATTTTTATGTAATCACTGGGGACAGTAAACTGTGTGCCTTGTCGTCACAATGAGGAACAAAAAAAGGCCCAGTTCTGTGCTAACAATTGAGTTGCAGGCAGGGTGAAGAGCTAAAGCTTCAGATAAGGGGACTGGAATCTTAGCATGCAGTTGTCAGAGAGAAAGGGCACCTTGACACATACTGTAGCTCACTGCGAACCTGCCCAAGGCTGCATACTCAACAGATAGCACACTCTGGGCTGAGCTCGGCACAGCAGTGGCCTTGGAGAGCAGAGACACATTTTCCTTTTTACTGCTACCTTTGATCCTGGGCTACCTGAGCTCCCACACAGCCTTATAATGGCTTCGGTTCTGTAAAGCATCAGGGTGCAAAAGCAAAAGAATCTCAAAGCGCTGTGTTCAAGTTTGTTAATTTGACTGTATTTCATCTTACCTGCCTAACCTGTTGCTGCACTTGCCAAGAATAACTCCTTGATAAACAAGTAGAACAGCAGCGTTAATTGCAAGTCACCTATGAAGATGATTCAGGGATGTGCAGTGGTTGAGGTTGAAATAGTAAATAATTCTTTTTTTTTTAACGTCAGATTGACAAGTCGTGCTTGACTGGAGTGACACGCACCGTGGTTGATGTAAGTAACCTTAGCTGACAGAGGAAACTGAGCTTAACTGAACCCTGCTGTGCCTCATGGTTACATGTGGGCTTGCTGTGCCCACATCCTGCTTGTCACAGCAGTGTATGACTTTGACATCACAACACCAAGACACTCATTAATTTCCTTACTGTTAAATCTAACTGCAGGCTATATATATATATATATATATATATATATATATATATATATATATATACACGTATGTATGTGTATGTATATATACATACACACATATGTATATATATACGTATGTATGTATGTATGTTTGTGTGTGTTCATATTTCATAAATACAATCACTTTCTCTGACCCTCACCTAAAATTGTTATTATGAATAGGCCCTACAAGGCGCATTCAAATCAGGCTCAAATCTGCAGGATTGTAAAAGAGGAGCGCTTTGCCCTAACAACTGATTTAAATGATCAACGTTGTCTCATCAGTAGTGACGACAGAGCGTGTCCATCCAGCCCCAGGCGATCGCGCGCAAACACACACACACACACACACACACACACACACACACACACTTGCTGTAATCCTCAATGACAGAACTAGGTCAATGGAGCGCCTCTTCTCTCTCTCTCTCTCTCTCTCTCTCTCTCTCTCTGCCCCCCTCCCTCCCCCTTTCGGACTGGCCGCCATTCTGCTGACGCTGAAAACAAAAACACGCCGGCTGATGAACTAAAACACAGCAAAACTCACCATCACTTCTTTGAGGCGCATTACAAACATCACCCTCATTAAAAGACAAACTAACTAAAAATACATAATCGGTAAAATAGAAAAAAAAACCCAGCAGGATAATGTAGAGGTGTAATAACATAAATGTAATGCAAAATGCAGCAAAAAGAAAAGGCAGGAGAGGAAAAAAACTTAGAAACTGGAACTATTTATTCATGGTAAACAATCCCTGCCAGCAGATTTCCGTGCTTTGAGTTGCCAGCCTCTGAATCACTCCGCTCCCTCCCTCCCCTCTCGCTCTCTCTTACATAACTGAAGTTTCTCACCGGTGAATTAAAGTAACCGCGGCCACAACGCCACAGCAAAAAAAGTGCATAAAACCTTTAAAATTATGCAAACAAACTAAACACACGGACAATCGAGCATTTACGCACAGACATGCATTTCAACCATAATTCAAACAAAACACTTTAAGATGTAATGACATGCACTTCTGACGCTTAAACATTACATTAACAACTTTTAATGTCCTTAAGGCGACTATTTTACACACAGAACCTTTGGATTTATTTATTTATTCCCCTCCGCGGCACACTTGGCTGTTTTTCCCGGTGCGCGCCTGCAGCCTACGCACTTAAGACTCATGTCGAAGCAGAGCCTGAACGCACCTCCCCAAGTTATTTACAAACAGCGTGGCAGACAAAGGCAGCGACAAAGTGTAGCGACCTGCAGGAAGAAAAAAAAAACTAACAACTTACCTCTCATGTTTGCAGCGAAGTCTGGTCTAACTCTTCCAAGTCATACAACTCCAGGTGGGAACGAAGCGGAGGGACGGTGGGGGCGACGCGCACTTATTCGCTCCAAACCGGAGCAGCTGGAAACTGTCACAGCAGCAAATCCTCATATGGATTTTCCTAGCGCGAAAATAGCACGAAGTAAAATAATAATAAAAAAAACTAAAGCAACGCAATGATGAGTTGTTTATTTTCTGTCGGCCCCCGCGCAGCCCCGGAGGTGCTGCCGCGGTGGATGAAGAGGGAAAGACGCCTTGTGGGAGGGTGTTGCGGCGGCTCGTCGGCTCTCAGCTCCGTCCTGCTCCGCGGCTCGCTGTAACCTAGTTTCGGCGCGTGGACTACACATGATCCTCACCCCGCGGCCCGCCCGCCTCGTGCCCCGTGAGCTGACGCGCGCGCCGCCCCTCCGCGCGCTTTAAGGAGGCTCACGCGTGCGTGGGAAAGTGTGGCAGTGTGTCAGCGCAGAGCGACAGTCGGCAGGCGTGGGAACTATTTAACAGCGAGCGAGCTGTTTTATTTTCCCGGTAGATTCCTCTCTGAGTGATCGTCAGGAAAGGGACCATGTCATATTTTTAGGTTGCAATTAGGGCCTAAATATCACAAGGGAGACTTCCCCGTAGCAACATTACATAAGTTGGCTATAAATGATCGGATTGGAGTTTTATGAACAGATTTAAAGGGCCATAATTGTGGTTTTGCACCTTTTTACACATTAAAAAACTCTTCTCACGTCTTGAATAAAATTAATATTAAATCTGATATCACTGAGGCATATGTCAAGTCAAGTGAAAGCACAAGTGAGGGCCACCTTTTCTTCCTCGTCTGAAAGGTGACTTGTTACACACTGAAATGAATGTCAACCAGTGGCCACAGGGAAGGTAAGAGACAATGTGAAAAGCTGCTGTTTTACAAAATGGTCGCAATATTAATCCTGGGCTAGGATGGCTCTGATTTTTAGTTGCACAGATACACTATACAGTGCAGCTGATATTATCCTGAGGAGAACAGAAAATAATGCTAATTGACTACCATATGGAAGCCATCATGTCTTTACAGCTCTTACGTATTCTCATACATACACATATTTCTCTCACCTTCAACGCATCATATTAAGCATTCGGAGCTTTGGCTGTTTGCAACGTTGTTAGCTGTGTTGCATTTACCAAAAATCTAATAATAAAGACCGCACACGAAGAAATAATGGCTGAATATTCTGTGATACTTTGTTTTTCTTAGAATGAAATAGCCACATAGACTATGAGAGAAGCTGTTGTGTCCTCAGTTCTCAGCTTAGAGAAGCAGAGACGCTGTTGCGTCCTCAGTTTTCCTTTAGCTGGATGCAGCAGTGTAAGACTGCATTATATCACTGGATTAACAAACACTAAGCTTGGAGGAGGAATTAACTGTGAACATTGGTTTGTTGTGCTGTGTTATGTTTTCCATTTCCTGAAAGGTTGAAATCCA
>JAOXYL010000105.1:17203623-17216345 GCA_028564955.1 Terapon puta
AGACCAGGTGCTCACAGAGGAAAACATAACTGCTCTTAATCATATAAGAGAAAACAGGCTATGAGTGTGTGTGTGTGCGTGTGTGTGTGTGTGTGTGAAAATACCAGTCATTTAAGTAAAACATGCGATAACACAAATCTATGAAAGGTGCAAGACCGCTGCTAAAGAGAAGTGGCATATTGAAATGCTGAATAAATAAATAACTATTAGCCTCTAATTTAGTTAACGCACTTTCAGTATTAGACCATGTAATAAATGTTCGGATTTACTTGTAAACAAACGCTCCACTCAAGGTTTTCAGACTGATTTTGAAAGTTAAACATCTGATGTGGGAAAACTGTGGACATAGACACACACACACACTGACAAATCAGAACCATACATTCATACATGTCTGACAAGCACAGTGGTCATTATTGTTCCTTAAAAGCCATTCACACAGACAAAGACTACTTTCCACCCTAAAGAGCAGATTTTAAAAAAAGGAGAGTATTTTCCGATAATGATCTAACTAGCTAATATAAGTTGATGTTATCAGTTACCAGGGTATAACTTCTTAAAGTTAACTAATGCAAGAAAACGCAACAATTTAAGGAATATTTAGAGAAATGGGAGCTTACTTAAAGCTACAAGGCTTCGGGGTATAGAGGATGTTTCGAATGCTGGCTAAGATCCCTTTTTTTTTTACTTAGAAAAGAAGATCTTTTCATTTTCTGGTTGATTGGACGGATGCAACAGTGCAGATCTCACTTTGCTTGATCTTTTGTGGTAATGAGTCAGTAAAAAACGCATTGGATTAAACAGGAAAATCTCTACGCAGAAGTAAATAACCATTTAAAGTTCTACATGCTTCTCTGTTTAGCCCACAATCGACTGTTGAACCGGGGCACAAACTACTTGAGGAAGAAAAGCTCATTGAGACGAGTGACTGAGAAGTCAGTATTCTGCAATTAGCTAAAGGCTCGGGCGGCAGTGCAGCCAACATTCGTGCTTCTAATGCCTAGAAATCATGGTGACAAATGAGTCCAAGTGCACGGTGAACCTACAGCGGTTGTCATCTTAATAAAGAATAATGGTTTGTGTTCAGTTGGCTGCCTCTCACGGACTGTGGGTCATTTACTTTGTATACATTAGCTTTGCCTGTGGCTCTGTGTGTGCGTGCGTGGTTTTTTCATTATAGTGTTTTTCATTTTCAGCACACTCTCCCAGGTACATTGGCTCTATATTTAAAGACTTCATAATAAAAGGGAAACTGATAAAGACCATGTGTTTACACGAGTACTGGATGGGAATCTTGTGCCTGTAGTTAAATGGAAAGTAATGGATGAACAGTTGCTTTCTTGCCATATTCTCATGGGCAGAAACCAAACAGGGTGAGTTTTTTTTTTATCACCTTGTTTAGCACTATAATAACATCAGCGAACAAAATGAATATGGGACAATCAGAAACAATGAACACACAAAAATAAAAGCCAAACATAAAACCATTTTCCTCCCAGTAAACAACCACAAACACTAATAAAAAAAAAGAAATAGAAAACTTCTTTTCCCCAGAAACTGTCCAAACTACAGTTTAATGTTATATAACCAACTGCTGAGCTTTCCTCTGGCGTCAGTTTGCAAAGAGAGGTTGCATTAGTCCACAAAGAGGAAATCCACAGTAACTCAATGCAAAAATCGATTGCCAAGTTGACCGCCCTTGGTAAATCAAATCAGGACCAACACAGAGGCCTTTAATAGTATAAGCAGGCAGCCTGAGGTGGTCTTTAAGGCTTGTGTTGTCTGTTCTGCTGGCACTACACCTGTGTTTTGAAGCCTTAACTCAATAAGCAGCCTGACTAAAGAGAGATTTGATTTCACTGGAGGGAGGTAGGCACGGCTGGAGGTGAGCTGTCAAGACACACCGCTGCGTTTCAGTAGCAGGAGGAGAGAGAGGTCACGCATACTCTCACACCCAACCACACACACACACACACACACACACACACACACACACACACACACACACACACACACACACACAGACATCCAGATCCAGAGTACATGTGTATAACACAGACTACACAACAAAGCAACAAAGACGCAACTCCTGACCTACGCATGTATGTGTTTTATGGCCACCACTTGATAACAAAGTAAAACACAGTATTGTTGATCAGTAGCAGCAGACATCTTGAATCAATCAATGTACACAGAGCAGACTGTGTGATCGGCTTAGAGGGCACAGATGTTGCTCAGAAGCTCGCACAGTCGCAGATAGAGCCAAGGACTTCCAGACCAGATAAATAATACATGGGACAACTACGGGCGGTCTGCGAGGTGTGCTGTCAGAAAAATAACCTTGAGAGGAATGATAAAGGTAGAAATAAATCAAAAACAAAACAAACCCAAAACACAAAAAATCACAGAGGGAGAACAGAGAGAGGTGTCACAGCAGCATGCGTAACTTCAGATGAACTTAAAGACAGACAAAGAATAAACCAGACAGACAGCGTTGGCGCGGTGACACAGTGCAGATACTCTGCGTGCGAGTGTCGCGGTGACGTGTATACGAATGGAGAGGTGTCATACCTCGTCCCTGGTCTGAGGAAGGAGCAGGTGCTCCCCCTGGTCCAGCCGCAGTAAGGGTCCCGGGAGGCGATACAGTTCCTGCAGAGACACAAACACTCACTTAATTGCTCAAATCCCCAAATAATCTCCATTTCACTTCAGATTCCTCTTATGTAGCTTAAAAGTGAAATACTAGTCACTAATCTTGACTGCAACTTTAACAGGCTCTCCACCAATTTCACACATGACGTGAGGGCAGCAGCTAATTTATTACTTCCATTACTGATTAACGTAAGGATAGTTTTTTCAAGTTTTTGATTAATCATTTAGTCTATACAAAGCTTATACTAGAAACTAAAAGCCAGGATATCTCATCATAGATCATACTGATTATTTTTTGCACATCTTAGAGTTTTTAGATTAATATCCCACTTCCCGGAAAGCTATTCATGTTCATTCATTTCCAACTTGAAACCTGCTTGATAATGTTATTCATCACACTGAATATTTTCTCATCTACTTCTTTGTCAGAGTTACAGTATTGAGCAAGGCGGAAATTCGGTCGAGAGTAGAGACAGATTTTAATGCTTTAATGCTTCCTTGTTAGTGGATTAAAGCACTTGTATGAATTAAGTGTGAAAGTTAATATTTGACTTTGGAAAAAGGAGTTGGGCAAAAAAAACTTCAACTTTATAAGCTTTTCACAGTTTCCAACCATACGTCACAGGATGGGGATGTCATTAAGGGATCTGGAAAAGTTAAAAAGGTGCACTTAAGATATTTTTCCCCTATGAAACTAGTTCTAAGAAATTTAGAGGATCTGGGATCTGTTTAGCAGCACCCTCTTATATGCAAGAATTTTTACATGCCAAGTTTCCAGAATGAGATCCATGTCAACTCCATTTCTTAAATATCAGGTAGTAAAATGTATTTGACTGCAGCGACAAGGAGAGTTTTTGTAATGAAATGTTCACAACCACATGGCTATACAATAATAATGTCACTCTGAAGAAAGCATGAAGCCGATTACCAGAGTCAAGACAAATTAAAGTCTCCGTAATGTGATTTTTATACTGAACTGATATCATGGATAGAAATGACTGTGCAACTATAGTATCAGGTAGGGAATCAATCTTAAGTCAAGTGGCCTAAAAGGAATGAGTTGTTGTGGAGTGATAATTTGTAAAACCTCAGCGGTTAACTGCACAACATGACTTTTTAATGACTGATCTGTAGGGTTAAATGGGTTTAAAAGGTCAGTCGGTGAATGAATGCGCTGGAAACCAAACCCTTTACTGTCAAACGATGAATTATTAAAATTTATTCAAATAAAAAACCAGCCATGTAGACTTTTCAAAGGTTAAAAACCAGACCTGAAGCTGCTGGAGCATGACTAAGAAACCATGAACATACTTGCGCACAGAACATTAACTCTCTCATCCAAACACACCAGGCACTCACTTCAGAAAGCATGTGAGCGTTTCTTAATGTGCTCCGGATTACACGCTTGTGTGACTCACCTGGTTCAGTGAACACACCGCGTGTCTGATGTGTTGGTGAGTGTGTGTGAGTGTACTGGTTTGTGTTAGTGTGTCAGTGGACCCTAACGGGCCACAACCACAGGCATCAAAAGTTGGTAAGTGTGCCAGTCAGGGAGGAGTGACTGTGTTATGGTGCTTGTGTGGGTGTGTGCAGGTGAAATATTATTACTTTGAATATGTGCATTTTTGTGTTTAATTATGTAGGATTAGAGGACTCGGGGCACTTGCTCTTTTCAGAAGTGCTCTGCTGCAGTTAAACATTCATACTGGTGAGATCAACAAATTGAGCGGCTGAGCTTCTGATAAGCGATGAAATATAATCTCCCTTAAAAAATAGATATGGCTGCTGAACTGAAAAGAATAATATTATTCGTCCATTATAGATTTGTTACATGCTTCCTATCCTCATGGGCATTATTAACATTTATTATAATCATTTATTTACCATGTTATGCATTACTATCAAAAAACATTATCAATATTATCCGTTAATATGACAGTATGGCTATGATTAAGTTAAAATTGCAGGCTAAGGCAGTAATACAGGCTTATTCTTAATGGTGATGTATTATGCTAACAGCTTTTATTAGATTTTCTTCCAATTTACTGGAACATTTTATTGCAGTTTGACTCATTCCAGGGTTGTACTGCAGTTAACAGATTATCACTTCGCTCAAGGACACAGTGACAGTTGTTATTAAGTTGTTGTAGGTTATTATTGCAGGAGAATCCAGGTCAGCTGTGGAGCAGCGGCTCGGGAGCTGGCATAGTGTCTTGCTCAAGGACACTTGTGAAGGCCAGATGGTTCTTGAATGGTCACCTAACTCCTTATTATGCTGCTCTGCATCCTGCTTTAATGTGTTCCTGTTCTTACAGCATTTAGTGCAGACTTACTTCATGCATCGGGAGTAGAGCTGGCATCGGGCCACTGGCACTCTGACCACGCAGGAGGGGAAGGCCAGCAGGAGAGTGTGGCTCGCTCGGTCCAGAGTCAGAGACAACAGCTGCCTGGCCTGCGGAGAGTCTTCAGCACACCTGCAACACACAAACACGCAAACAGGCAGGCACACACACAAAGCAAAAATGCATTAAGCAATTTCAATTACCAGACCGAGACTGCACATTAAACCTCTGACCTTACTCTGAGCATTACAGCGGCAGAAAACAATCCTCAATGTGAAACACAACCAAACACAAACAGTCCTATAAATAAAAGCCATAATAAAAGTAAAAGCGATGAGAGGCTATCCTTGTAGCCAGATGTTACCATGTCAATCCAAATATGCACCGCGATGATTGCAGAGGTTCGAGGGGTCGGCCGGCCATCAAAAAGCAACAGCCGTGGTGCTGAATTGCTTCTAATTGGCACTTAGAGCTGCGATAGCCAACCACCGACCTGCCTCCGTGCGGCAGATTTATACCTTTTTATGCACATGTGCACTCATGCATCAGTTGTACCAGGGTGGTTTATGATAATAACACTGCGGCGGACCCACAGTCATTAAGAAGAATCTATCATTCTGCTAAGGCCAAGCTGTGAGTCATTCTTCACAGCCAATATCACGAAAGGCAGGGAAAAGGAGAGGATGGATGTAGAGGAAGAAAAGAGCAAAAACAAATAAATAAACGAATGAAAACAGGCAACAAAGACGAGAGTGTCTTGAAAAGAAAATAAGGGAGACTGAACCAGGATCAGACAGGGACAGAAAATAGGTTAGGGTTGCATATCTGTTGGTGTCATTTCCTGTTTGGTTAAGGCAACCAGCCAATTACAAATCAGTGATTTCTATCTCTGCTGACGTCTGAAAGGATGACTGTGTTAGTGGCTCTGTTTCTGTGTATCCTGGGGGGTTACTGCAGGACACAAGGCATATCTTTGTTTGTAAGGTGAGGTTGGGGGTGGCCTGGCCTGGAGCATAAAAGGAAAAAAAAAAGGGGGGCGGGGGGGCTGATGTCGCTGTGCCCTGTCTCCTGATTAGCTGGGTGCCCGCTGTGATAGCTGGACTGTCACCGACCTCCTGGTGGGCTCCCCATGCACACCAAATTATCCCTCACACACTGGCTCCAGTCCTCACCAGCCCATTCATCACACAGTCCCCTCGTCTCACTTGCCATCACCATCCCTCATTTTGTCAAGTCTGAAGCAGAACAAATAAGCTGAGACACAAATTAGTGTGCATATTTTGGAGGGGTTAGGACTGGAAGGAAGTTTATTACGAAATCAGAAGTGACACAGCACAAGTAGATTGGACTCTGGGCTGTGGGGAGAACGTTTGTTTCCAGCCAGTCGGTTCGCCAAATAATCCTGCGCTTCCACTTTTTGCGTGAAAAAAATGCACAATTACAAAAGCACAATTACAAAAGCTGAAAACCGTTTTTTAAAAACATGCACTTTCTCTTTTAAATGGCTCTAATTAGCCTTGGTGAAAGATAATCACCAGCCAAATCTGCCTGCATCTGTGTGACAGTCCCCCCCGCCCCACACCGCTGCCACCCTGCAGCCATCCACCATGTGGGACGCTGCATCTCAACAAAGAACAAAAGGTAAAAATGAAGATTGAAAATTCATTATTAATCAGTGTTCATTGCGTAGTGGTGGGCATCCAATGAAACCTCAAAGCTGCCTGCTTCATGCAAATTGCTAATTAGAGAGGGACAAGAAGCTCAGTCCACTCAAATCTGTTGTCACGACGCAGATATTAAATATAATTTAGCTTCAGACTGAAGATAAGAGGTCATTTTTACTGACAGTATGTCATTTTTGTCAAGATTAAAGATAATGTGATTTTTATCATCATTTCATTATTTTCTGATGTTTTTTCCGTGAATCCAGTTCAACAGTATGTCTCAACCTCATTAGAAGATGTTGAGATTTCCTGATAAAAAAAATTAGCCTCTAATCCTGTTCTTTTCTGTTTGCCCCATTTGTATTCTCAGCATGGGGTTGCATCGTCTCAGCTCCTGCACAATTATGTGTGTCTCTCGAAGAATAGGTGAGGTTTTCTGCATAATTCAGGACACGGCATGTCTCGAGGACATGCCATGTTTTTTTTTTTCCTTGCGAGTATCTCACCACCAGCTCCCCTCTGCCTTGTATACATCAACCCCAATGTCATTTAACCCTCTCCTTGCCTCCCTTGCTTAAACTATCTTACATTAAGGTCTCTGTACAGGTTTGTGCTGTACAGGCAGTGTTTTGGGGAAAAAACATATTGTTTTCTTGCTGAGAATTGGATGAGAGGACAACAATCTCATGTCTTATACAGTAAACATATAAAATACGTGGTTTAACATACATTTAATGAACAGAATAGGGTGCCACAAAAGCACAATGTCATGTTTTTGCACTCGTTTTTTGTACAGATTTAATAAAACATGATATAATGTCCTAATTGATTCCAGTGCTGAGCTATGTTTAAAAAAGCCAAACTATCAACGTCTTACTTATCAGGGTTGAATCCTTCCAGTTCCTCCAGGAAGATGTTGCTGTTGGTGACGGTGTTATCCTGGTTGGGCATGATGAGGAACTTGAGGATGGTCCCTCTGCTTGATCCGAGGAACAGCACGGTCCGGTTTCTATGAGGCCCGGCCTCGGTGTCCACCACAATCTTATTCAGCTGGTACCTGCACGGCGACAGACAGAGCGCTGCATTAAGGCCACAAAGCCGTGCCACTCATTTGGAACTTCTCTTCTATGAAAGCTAAAAGCATAGTGAAGTAGCTCAGAGTTAAGTGCATTACAGCTGATTGCTTTAGGTGTAAAATATGTACTCCTGTGAATTTAAATCATAATGTGCCATTTTCTCTTGAGTCACGGCAAAATGAAATGAATTCCGTAGAGAAGAAACTGCTCATCAAATTTGCATAATAAACTAATTACGCCAGACGTTCAGTCATTAATAATATCAGTCAAGTAAATGGGCTCGTCTTTGGAACAAAAGCGGAGTGTTGCTGAACTACACACAGTCCTGAGTGTATGAGTCAATAGACAAGAATAGAAGCCATGTTGTGCCGGGCGTTTAATATTCCACATACATCCAGTCCCCATAATCCCCTGGTGGCTGGTCGGCAGTGGGACTCCATACGGTAGATGGTAGAGAGAGAGACCGAATGATAGAGAGGGGCATGTGTGCATTTATGTGAGACTTGATGTGCTACAGCTGCTTGCCCGCTACCACAGGCTTCAACACCCAACCAGGGTAACTTCAACAGAAGGCGCCTAAACAGACAGGCCATGTGTGTGTTTGCATACAAATATCTGCGTGTGCTGTCTCCTACTCCGTGAAATATCGCTCAGGAATTTGACCTGATCATTTCCTACAAAACAACAAAAACAACAACAGTACTCACTCATTTCCCAGCACTACTTGGAGACCCAAATGTTTTTTTATAGAAATTTTCTTTTATATTTTACCAATTTGTTTTGGCAAATATGTCTTGAGGGAAAAGTAATTGCTGCCTGGATTGTGTTCATTTCTTTGCGTGTAGGATGTGAAATGTTTTAGTGCTGAGCAGAAGTCACATGGAGGTGGTGAGGGTTTGCATCCTCAGTTCCAGATGGGGCTACGTTTAGGAAACAAACCCTCTTTGGTCATGTTACTTTTGACTTTTTCAGTGTTTAATCGAGGCTCAAATCCTCCCCAAATCTTAAACAAGTACTTTGAGTATGCAAAAAGAACCATGAAAAATAGATGAATATCATGTTGTAGGGACATTAAATGGCATTGCATTGTAATATCTTCTATTTGAACATTGTGCAACTTGTCTGATATGTTCATTAAGATATTTTCTCATTATGTTAATAAGAAATTGCTGTACAATTCTCTTACTTAATTGCTAGTGCATATTACCAAAGACTTACTCGAGAGGGTTCAGCCTCACCTGACCATTGTTCTGACTATCCAGGGTCTTTGTCCAAGTGATGGGACGGCTTCATCCATCAGGGGATGTGTCTTGACAAAGTTGAGCATCTCATCAGGGAACGAGTTAGATGAATTAAACCTGGAGCCTTGGACAGCGCAGCCACCGGGTCTGAAGACAAAAAGTTCCAGCTCATGTTCAGCAGACAGTACAGAAGCAAGGTGGCCTAGTCTTTCTTTTCTGAAGTTACATAATTAAGCACTCTCGACTGTGTATCTCCCATTCAGACACATGGAGGTTTTTTCAATAAGAAACTAAACTGATTTGGTCGAAAGAATTTAAAATTTGAATTACTTAGCCAGTGATGGATAAATGCAAGAGGCCAAGACATGCCTGTAGAATGGCAGAGAACAAGCTGTATCCTCGTGAAAAATAAATTACTTTGAGTTTACCGAAAAAAGTTTTTACAGGTTAGAATACGGCCTCCTTCTGCATTCTCCAGTACATGGATATACAATCACCTTGGAATGAAATCTTTATTTACAATGACCCAAAAACAAAAAGAAAGAAAAAAAAAACAATGAAATAATAAATGTACTGCTGCTTACATACGGTGTGTTTTTCCTTTTGTTACGAAATCAAACTCATGAACTGCAACCAGCAAAACACACCTTTTATAGAGCAGTATTGTGGCTGAATTGAATACAGGTTGTTCATAAAAACAGTTTTATTCCTTCAGTTCTCCGATAACAACCTGAGCACAGGTGCATGAATTGATTACAACCATCTGCACCTTGGCTTTGGGATGACTTCATCTGGAACAGGCGTCCAAATTGACTCAGGTGATTTCTGCTCCTTGAACCTCCCATCAAACACCGCAGCCAGCTGCTCCATGTCGAAGGCACACACCGCCGAACCGGGGATGCTGGAGGGACAGAGACGGAGAGGTAAGACAGGGGTAGATTGAGACAGAGACTGTCAATTGATAAAACACTTTGAACTGATACGAAGCTGTCAGTCCTGCGTCAAGAGGACTTTGCTTTCAACAGCAGTGCGGAAAGAATAAGTGAAGGAAAAAGAAAGTACCTAACTGAAAAATAGGCTGTGAAATGTGAAAAAGGAAGGTTAAAATATAGAAAGTCACTTCAGAGTGTGAGAAAGGGACAGGCACCCAGCAAGGATGACAAATTGGATTTGGGCTGTTCATATTCTGACATTCAATGCCGGAACACAAAGGATATTGTTACTGAGACAGAAAGAAAGACAGGATAAGATAGACGCTGTCAACTCCTCGGGCGAAGAATAGATATGGAGCGGATGCAATAGCTAGATTAGACCCATGAAGAGATCTTGGCTGGAATTCCTGGAATATAAAACGAAATAGGAAATGAGTCACTGAACGTTCTGCTTTTCACAAAGGGCGAAGAGATTCTCATAAATCCCAACAACACATTCCAGTAAAAATCCTGGTGAACCTTAGAGGCTGTTTAACTACTTGTGAACTCTGCAACGGGGAGCAGAACATCTGCTCTGAGAAGTGTCAACAGCCCACACACGCACAAATACACACAGGCTAAAGCAACAGATAGAGACGCGTTCACACACTCCTCTCCTCAGTGAAGAGCTTTTTGTGTTTTGGCTAAAGAAAGCACAACAGAGACAGAGAACATAAAGAGAGCAGTGTCAGGATGAGATAAGGAATTAGTTTTCAAAAAACATCCCATGCTTCTTGCTCCGAAACTCAACTCCCTGCTCTGAATGTGTCCTCGTCAATGACTAATGGTCTGCGTGGTGTGAGAGCTGGTGACTAAGTGACTAATACCTTAGTGGTACACACACGTTGAAAAAACCTGAGAGACTGAGTCACCGGCAACCTGCTGCTACATAAATCCCACACATACCCCATCTGTTTCTTGCCGCCTTTCTCCCTTTCTGTCTTAAAAAATAAACGTCCGACTGGTTATCTGAGGGTCTGCCCCTGTGATCTTGCAGCGGCGTTCCCTTTGAGTGGCCCTTTGAATGCCACAGAAGGGTTTGTTTGGGAAGGCAGCGCCCGAGGGCTGGATTTCGGTTGCAGCGGGGAGCCGCGCTCTCCTGATGTGCCATTTGATCAGGTCACAGCGTCTCCCTCAGTACTTATCATTCATAGGCAGGGATGTGACTCAACCCCGGCCAGTGTGGCGGAGCTGCAGGCATATCTGTGGACGGTACAGCGTCTCTCCCAGGACCGGCGGCACCAGATGTTACGTGTGACACGTCTGCCAGCGCTGCAACGTTGCCAGCTTGGCTTCGTCTCTCTACCTCACTCCTCCCCAGCTCTCTCTTTCTCTCTTGCTGTAGGTCACCGGGTGTGCCCCCGTGTAGGGCTGCGTGTCAAACAGAAGTAAGCCAAAAGGCCCCCGAGCCATCTCTCTCTCTCTGCACTCCCTTAATTATTCTCATTTTCACTCTTTCCTGCTTTTGTTTCTTCATCCCTGTATTGCTTTCTTGTACAGACGATTCATTTCCAATCACTTTCTCAGTCGCCTTTCACACTTGAGACAACTCTCTTTTGTTTTCTTCACATTTTTTTGCCTGCCCCTCTGTCTCCCTCTCTCAGTCCACAGGCATTTGTCCATCCTTCACTCTTTCTCTTTAATGGGGTTGAGTGACAGGCTGTCCAGGCTAGATATATCGGGTGTCCATTTGAGAGGGTTGCTCTGGAGTTTCAAGCACTTCCTCACTGCTTAACATGCTCACTGACAGCCTGGAATAACACCGTCCTCACCGACACACAAGGAAGTGGAGAAAGATGGTGGGAGTCGGGGGAAGTTTTGATGTCAATCCTTTAATAGAGAGTTTAACTCTGATGAATTAACTTGACATTTTCTTCACTCATTGCAAATATGAAAAATAAAGACCTCGTGAAAAATCACATCAATTAACCACATTGGGGGCTATGTAATTTCTGTTCAAATGTTTATAAATTTAAAGGTCAGAAATCCCACACACTGTCTGATTCTCTGTTTAGTACAAACCTGACAAAGATCATTTTTATTATTTGAACTTTTTATTCAAGGCCTTTGTGTTTGCTGATTTCATTGATTGACCTGACTTGATTTTCACCAAACTCAGTATGTAGCTAGAGGGGTTTCGGATTTTTTTTATTTTTTTTAAATAGATTTTGGCCATGAAGGATTAAACTTTGCAATGGTCTTGGCCTTGCACAGAATTAATGACCTTTATTCCAATTAACCCAAATCGTGTTTTGTTTGTCCAGTAGAACAAAGCTCCACTGGCATTTCAAAGGAATAGTCTGACATTTTGGAAAATACATTTATCTGCTTTCTTGCCAAGAGTTAGGATGAAAAGATCAATACAGTGCCACTCCCATGCCTGTATGGTAAATATAAAGCTCGGCCCAGAGCTTACCCTAAAAACAGAAAACAGAGGGAAATGTCTTGCTCCATCCAAATATGAAATGTCTGCCTACCAGCACCAAAGATGACTAATTAACTAAACATTGTATTTGTGTCGAAAACTGTACAGAAACTGAAACTTAAGCTTAAAAAAAGAGGTTACAGTTTGGGCTATAATAATTTAGCCAGGAGCAGTGATTTGCTTGAGTCTTGTCAGGCTGTTGCCAGGCAACCAGCAGAGACTCCAATAAAAACCCCATCATCATTGACACTTCATTGCAAGAAAATAAGCACAACCCACAAAATCTCAAGCTATCCTATATAAATTATATATACACATACTTATCTCGACATAAAGAAAGCCATTAAACTA
>JAOXYL010000105.1:17216445-17228759 GCA_028564955.1 Terapon puta
TCCTCTTTCTTTCATTTATTCCACCACAAACCTCTCAGCCAATCTCCTTTTTTGTATTCAAGCAACCAAACCAAAGCAAACATACATTTCCTTGACCTTTCCACATCATCTCCTCTCCACTTAACCTGACTATGCTGGCCTGTGTTGACCCTTGAACATCTCCGTACTCTGTATTTTCCTAGTCTCTGTCTCTGTTGTTAACTATATGTGGTGTTCCTTCCCCGTGCCCATCTCTCAAGATCTAGATATCTAACTACTGCATGTCCTCCCCTGCTTTCTCAGCTCGTGCAGGCCTGGGGGGAATAGCTTGCGCATCTGCATATCCTCCCCTGTGTCACACATCTCCTGGCACCGTAAACCTGTTCTCCTCCTGCTCCTTGTCCTCCTCATTTCTCCTCCTCTGCTATGTTTTCCCCAGAGGGACATCCTGTCACATGGGATTCTCGACAACCAAAACCAAACATGGCCTCCCACTCTCAGGATGCAGTAGATTTGCTTTCCTTTGCATGGGATGCTTTCCCTGCATTCCTGCACAGCTCCATTAAGCCTAATGAGCCAGAGTGAGTCGGCTCCAGCTGCAATAGGCATTCTCAGCTGCCAAAACAATGGCTAACAAATAATGAGAATTGTTTGTTTGCGGTACCAGTGCGGCATGATGGCGGTAAGCCTTCCGTTTGACATGCTGTTCTTTCCACATATACAAATTTATTTGAGTTCCTAAATAAAGCTGAGAGTGCTTTTCCCCTCTTGTTCTCCCCGCTGATCTCATATTCTTATTCCCTCTCTTTCATTTGCCTCCTTGACCTCTTCAGTACGAGGAACAGGAGGTGCGGGAGGTGCTCAGTGGGAAATCCGAGCTCTGCTTTCATCCTTCTTCAAGAGTAGGGGCCCGAGGCTTCAGAGGTGGATGCACAAAGGAACTGACAACCGGAGGGGCGATTTTATACTCTGGAAGCAAAGATTGAAGGATCCCACAAATGCAACACCACAACAGTTGTGGAGCAGCTATGTGGCTGTAAAATTATCCCAGGAGTACAGGGGCACATGTGGAGATGAGTAACTCCAGAGTGTCTCCAGGAGGGCTCGGTAAAACCTCAACTTCATCCCGTCATTCCCACACTACAGTCCCTTATATGATGCACAGGGCCAAATGGCAGGAGAGAATAGCGGTTCTCCCGCTCACAGGTCCTGCTTCATGCTGTTTTCACTGCACGCTGCCAGCCAAAGCAATTTGTCTGGCAAGCACTTAGCCAGTGCGGCGCAGAGGGCCACACAGGGCCGGCGGGAGTTTTGCAGCTCACCTCGCACATTCTCTCTTTCTCTTTGTGTTCATTTTCCTCCATCACACGCGTCCTTATCCATCCATCTTAACCTCCCTTTCCTCTCGCTCTTTCTCTCGGCTGGCAGTTATTTAAAATAGGGCCCGGTGGCAGTTTACCCAGGTAGGGGTGTGTGTGTTCAGCTGGTTCTCCTCTGTGGCGCGCTGTAAATGCTGTTATCTGGGAACCATTGTAAGTGTGTTTGTGCAAGCTTGTGTTTGTGCGCGAGTGTGTGTGTGTGTGTGAGAGGCATCCATCTGTCCGTGCAGGCAGTGGATCCTTCTCGCAGCGTGGCCCCTCCAAACACGCAGATAAGATGCAGCTGATGAAACACTTTTAGCTCTCAGAGAGCGAGCGACGCACGTGTTGTCCATTATTGACTTCCTCGTCCTTGAGTTTCTCATCCATCCTCTTCCCCTTGTTCTTCACCATCTCCCACTTTATTCTCCTCTATCTCTTCTCTCCTTTTGCAGCTACTCACTCATTCTCTCTCTCTTTTTTTGCCCTTCCCTTCTCTGTCTCCTGTCTCTTACTGGGAGGTTGGGAGCCCATTGCTTTGAAACACTGTCCTCCAACTGGTATAGAGCTTTATTTTTATAACCTAAAAAAACTAGAGATGGGATTACACTGAGACCGCTGACAGGTGATAGTTATGCTGCTGGCTGCATTTAAGTGGGAGACTGTATTGATTCCAGAACAGAGTCAAATGGCACACAGTTGCACGTATTTGTACATGTTTGCTTCAATGTGTTTTCACTCCCAGATGCAGTAAGTGGTGTCACGATCATTCAGATAGTGTATGATGAGTGGGTTCTCACAGAAAAAAAAGCCACTCTGAATACCCTTCTCTGATTTAAGCCCCTTAGATTGCAATTTACTGTAGCAATGCCTTATTTTAAAGAACATGTTTATCTCTTTGCAACATGAAGGACACATGGATGATGCTCTCACAAACCTGCACACTAAGGTGCTACGTTTCATAAGGTAGAATTTTTATTCAGTAAATGTCTTTAAAAAAGAATAGTCGATTACTTCACTGTACGAGAAAGGAGACATTGGGAAACTGCGTTTATGCACACATTGCAGGGGGAATTATCTCATCTCACTGACAGTTTTCTCACTTGTTTTTCCAAAAATGAAAGACTCAACTCTATATTCACTCACTGGGGAACATTCATGCCACTCTAATGTAGAAACAAAAATGTACATTTTGTGCAACAAAAGGACCAGAAATATACTATATGTGTGACTCAAATAAATATTTTTGTCACATTCCTTCCATCTCTTTGTTTTTCAATTTCTCTGGCTAGCTGTTTGTGCTGTCTTTGGCTCTGCAAACACCCTCAGTCTCCAATAATCCCCCATTTAACAAGCAGCATCTCTCCTCCTGCCTCCTCCTCTCCTCTCACCTTTTTTCAATTTAATCTTGTCTTTCAACAAATCACCCTTGTGTCCTCGATGAAAGCATCCAGCATGTGTCTTAAATTACTCTGTACACCACAATCATGACCTTTGTATCAGGCGCACAGCCTCTTTCATTTCTGTGGATCTTTGTCTGGCCTCTTTCCGACTTCATAGGTGAGGGAACAAACTATGGTGGTCCCCTAAATTTTCAAGGTGAGCCGTCTGAGTGCTGCTACACACCGGGGGTCTATCATTGTCTCCCTGGGAAGTATGTCAAAGTGTGTTTCCACATCTGTCTTCCTTAAAAACACACTGTGTTTGAATCCCCTCTTTCTCTTCCAGAGAGGATTTGGACCAAAATCCCTTCACTCCAGCCGTCATAGTCACACATGTTTGCACACACATACACACAAATAAAGCTCCTTATTTGAAGGCACACAGGTTGAGTACTGATCGAGAACAGTGATTCCTAAGCATGGTCTGCTTGGGGCTATGTGGACAGGTTATGGAATAGTAATAACAGCAGTGTTGAGATGCTTGCTCAAATAAGCAAGCAAGCAGAGAGGTTACAACAGCTAACACCAATGGAAAAACAGTCCAAAGAGGAGTACGGAACAGATAAATACTTAAAAGTAATTTATGAATGTTGTAATATATCTGACAATAGAGGATTGACTCTATTCAGCGAGTTGTTAAATGGATGTTGTTGACACAGGTGAAGGATGAGAACCATTTTTGATCTTGAGTGTCAATGTAAGAACGTATTTGTACGGTGGCTGACAAGGGCAAACATGCAGCAGCACATACAAATAGACAAAAGAGGGTGTTTTAAGTTATGCCTTGGAACATTTTTTTTGCTGTAATCACGCTCATGTGAACATTATGCAGGCTCTTCAGAATTGATTAAAATAATCTAATTCCACTTTTTCGCTGTGTATGGTCCTGCGAGTGGAGTGAGAAGAGCAACAGCAGAAGTCAGACATAACTACAAAAAGGTGCAAAGGTAGCGGCGACTGTTCTTGTCCCTTATGTTGTAGCTGTCTTTCACCCTTGACACCCTACTGTGGTGCATTGTAGCTCTTCACAAGCACCATCAAATTTTGTTGTACCCCCCCAGTACAATGACAATAAAGACTATTCTGTTCTTTTCTATTCTATATCTAAAGCATACACATGAAGAGCTGAAACAGACCAGACTTCAATGACTTCATGAGTCACATCATTTCTAAATTATGTGCACGTGTTGTCAAATTGGTGAACGTTCTTTTTTTCCCCCCATTGTTTTGTCTTAAAGCTGCTGTGTGTTTGCCCTTGTCAGCCTCTGTATTTCTCAGCAAGACAGGCACATTTTTTCGTCGCATTTACAGGTATATGTTAATATGCCAACATTGCACCTGTTTGCCGGTGTGGAGAACACCCCCAGGATTATGTCTCTGCCGTGCATCCTGATGATGGGGCTGGTGGAGTGGAGCAGGTTAAAGTAGAAGTGGGAATCGCCGGGGACGGAGCAGTTCAGGCGGGCCTTCAGGAACGACGTCCACTGCTTCTCCAGGACTCGCTGAGACCCGCCCTGATCGCGTTTGCACACCCGCGCCACACGTGACACCACCACCTGGGAGTAATCCAGCACAGAGAAGCAGATGTAGGATGAAGATGTAGAAAATTGCTGTGGAAAACAGATTTGCAACATACTGACAGGCGTGTCTGCATAAGCGCAGCGCGCGTATAACTTCAATGATAAGCTGGGGAGTTAGGTTATATTTCCCAAGCTTTGGGTTTCATCTTCAAAAAGGCATATTTAAAAGCTCTTTTCAACTCCAGGGTGATCTCTGAAGAGTCATTTGCATGCTATTTGCGACGCAGAAACCCTGTTTTGACAGATCATTGTTTTATAATGGTAAATTTAATATCAATTATTCATGAAAATGTCAGAGCATCTCAAAATTGCTTCTTTGAACACCCTCATCCACACAACGGTGATGCTGTTTAAGTATCCATTTACTCTGCTCTCTGTAAACATGTCAAAGCCTGAGACCCTGTGTAAGCACTTCTCCCCAAATGTGAATTGCTAATTTATCAGGAAAACACGTTTTCCGATGCTGCTATTTTTTCATCAAGAAGTATCCCCTGCTCTGGTAAGGGCAGGAAATACAAAAAGTTGCTTTTTTCAGGTTAATACAGACATGAGTTGTTTGCTCAGGCCGTGATTTGTTGGATTAGATATGCAGGCAAACAAATATGAGGATGAAAGGTCAGTGTAGCTGTGGGAGAAGACTTTATATTGACATCCAAATAATAGCAGCAGAGAGATATTAGACTGGCATCTGCTTTCATGGTGTTGCATTTTAACGACACATTCACACATTCCCCTGAAGCCCTTTTAAAAGACGCTCTGAATGGACCACCGGCTCCGGCTGTGAGTACGGAGAGTGCAGCAGGATCAGCGGGGTTTTCATCAGAATGTCTTCTATACCTTCTCCAGGTAATTGAACTCCATGGCTATCTCGCGGAAGAAGAAGTAGATGTGAGGACCCCACTCCACGGCGCTGACAAAATACGGCTCTGTATTATGAAAGAGAGGGAGAGAGAGAGAGGGTGAAAAGTGAGCGACAGCAAAGAAAGCATATAGGAGAGGTGTGTGGAGGGACTGGCCTTAATTAAATATGGTTTGGACCATGAGAAAGCATTTAGAAAACAGCGCCTCCATTCGCAAATGCATCATCCACTCCCACGACACTGAGGTAACATGAGGGCAGTGAGAAAGAGGCACAGGCCATGCTTAATTTCATTACATGGTGAAAGGGGATTTCACACCAAACAATAAGCGCATTATGACTCCCTGATGTTTCTGAGAACTCGGTTTTCACGCTATGCATTTTGGCTCTATTACACTCGGGACCTTCTACAACCTACGCGTCTCACATTGTGTGCTTTCTTTTTTGTTGTTTTTCTTACAGTCCCATTGTCATTGTTCGGTTTGATGGTGCCAACTTTGTCAAGGAGCAGGAAGTTTGATAGCTCCGTGTCCAGTGACCTGAGCAGGGAGCTGTCAGGCTGCTGACTCAGCCCTCTGCTACTGACACATGTATCGATCCTGCGTGCTGCTAAGTGATGCGGACGCGCAACCAAAACATCAGACTCTGATGAAAACATCAGCAGTGGACGCGATGCTGATGAGAAGACGAGCTTGAGAAGGGGAAAAAACACCGGCTTGTTAAAACACAAACAAGCACACCTTAACAAACAGGTAGGAGCACGCACACACACACACTCACGCACACATACACTCCCTCAGTGTGTAGGTACCTCTGAACCACTTGGAGTCATGCTTGACGGTGCGCAGAGCGGGACTGTCCCCAAGGCTACGATAGATCACCGCATCAATGGCCAGGAAGTCTGTCACTGTGGCTGTAAACAGATTCCCCTCTGACACACACACACACACACACACAGAAACACTGGTGAGTTGGACAGCCTGCCAAAGCAACAGCATAACCGCAAACAATAAATCTGGAATGAAAGTTGCCTTATTATGAAAGTCCTGCATCATAAACACGACATAACTGACCAGTCAACAACATAATTGAAGTGGCATAATTGCAAGTTTGCAACACTCCCACACAACCCCACCCCCTCCCCTCCTGAACATTTTACTTCTAGCTAATATCAGATAATGGGATGATGGCTGCACAGTAATGGCTCCCCACCGTTGTAGCCACAAAACGCTGTTGATTTGATTATAGTGAAGTGTTTAAATCCGATGAAGTAAACAACGGAGATGAATAAAACTGAAGAATCACAGTTGCTGAGTTTTATTGAGGTTGCAGCTTGTAGCTCATTCATGGGTCTAAAATCTGTGTCGCCGAGCAATAATATAAGCAGTAATATCCTTTTCCAAACTTCTGATAACTAGAATCACAAATATTTTGTGACATTTTTTTTTTGCGAGATTGCTGTGTGATCCACATGCAGGTGAAGAGGTAAAAACTAAAACGAAAAATTGGCTTACCTGCAAACAGAGCCACATTGGCGTGTTTGGGGTCATAGGGGCATCTTGCCATACCACTGACTGTGTCTCCTGTCATCTCTAGAGTGTCTCCCTGTTACAGCACGCACAAAACACAAAAACATACACAGATGCATGCATCAATCAGCAAACAATATGAATGTATCTACAGAAGCATCGTGAAAACAAGCAACAAAGAGAACGGCAATTAGGGAGTGTTACCCTAAGTGCAAACTAATGATTCACTGGTGGCAATTAAGCACAGCGGCAACAAAAGAGTCACATTCTCATGCATAAATAAAAGAGACAAACACACACATACGCAGACACACGCATACGCACAGCCAACCATGCACCCACACACAAATTCCCATTTCTCACGCACCAACATACATGTATACACAGTAAAATGTTTTCACTCCCATTCACAAACATACACACACATAGCCAAAAGCAAACTATTTCAGCTGCACAGTCTAATTCTCATCCACGGCTGAAAATGAAATAATTTATAGGTGTCATTTCATTAAAAACCAGCTATAAATAAAACAGTAGCTAGCATCGCTAACTAGTCCCCAGAGGAACAGACAGCCTATCAGGCAGAGACAGGTGTGTTACACAGCGTTGTAGAATGTCATTAGTGGCTGACAGATAATGGGCCAGGTACATCTCACTGTTCCACTGTTGCGCTATGTTTGAAATGTGAGAGACTGAAAATAACACTTATCTGAAAAAGCCTTTGATAGTGAAAGGATTTTTTTTTTCTCTCTCTCTCTCTCTCACTTTCTCCAACTCAATCGCCTTCATCCCTCATTTAATATTCCTGCAGAGTGATGTGAAATCAGGCGAGCCTGTGATTAATATTTATGCATAGTTTTTCCTTCCACAAGTTTGAAATCGTTAACGTAATGGAGCGAGACAGGGATTGGTCGGGAAGTGGAGCACAATGAGCTCCATGGTGGACGATTCAGGTGAGTTGAATCAAAAGCTTCAGACTCTGACAAACAAATTTTGGACTGAGTGGAGAAAATACTCAAGAGTACGCTGCCTTATATCGTTTGACTCAGGTCAGTCAACACTCACAGCGTGGACCCCGTTAGCTCTCACATTCTGCCTCCTGAGGAATTTATTGGCTTTCTTAACCGCTTGCAAAAGAAATTGAGCCGGGCAAAGCAAGTCACGTCTCCACCCTTACTCTCTGGATCCCCCTCCTCTTCCTTCTCACCCCTCTTTGTGTTCTCCTTGATTATCCGTCTCTGACTCTCGATGATAACAAGCTCGGCAGACCACAAAGTTTAACCACCGAGAAATAACAACTGTTGTATCTCAGGAAAACAAGGCACTGGAACTGCCAGACAACAAGGATAAATAAGTCCTGGGGAGGAAGTCAACGCCGCCTCGACTGCTGAACAAACAACTCTAATCAAGCTGTAAATTTTCACCTGAGCAGTCACACTAATGGTGTTTTGAAACAGAGGGAAAATATATATGGCATTTATCACTTACGTCAAACCAATCATTATGATTGTGTTTCCACATTGTGATATTTTCACAGTTTTAGGACAGGTATGGCCGTAATAACAGGAGTGAGCGTGTTAATTCTTTACTCACAGTGTAGTTGGCACACAGAGGGTTGAAGGCGTTGGTCCCGCACACAAACAGGCCTCCTTGTCTGCTGAGCAGCACCTTCATGAAATTACGACATTCATCCTGCAGGAAAGAGAGAAGAGAGAGGGCGAGCTTAATATGCAGGAGGGGTGAAACAGAGGAGAAGAAAAGCAAAATGATGGAGCGAATAGAGGGAGAACTGGGTTTATTTTTCAGACTGATTATCCAAACCGCTCTGTGAAATGAAGCTTTTCAGTCGCCTGATGTGTGGAATTATCACACCATTAACGCTGTCAATCATATTGATACAGTCTGAATGTAGCCTGCAGAGACTTTAAATGTCTACCTTCTTCACATGTGCAAACACGCACACACACACACATGCACGCACAGCTGCCGTTGACTGACAGACGGTAATCCAAACCAGCTTCAGGATTTTAAAACAAGCAACAGATTTAAGGCTAATTTCTCCACTGTGAGGCGTCAAACTAGGTGAAGCCTGCTTAATGACTAAATAAACCCAAGTCACAGTTTTATTCTTGCATGCTTATTCTTTGAAATGAGAAGCCGCGCAAGCACCACATGACTTAATGGCTGCTTTTGCCCCACAGTGCCGAAAAGTAATAACTGTTGGTGCAGTGAAACTGAGAAAAATGGCTTTCAAGTTAGTCTCCTGCCTGGACAAAAGTATAGTGTGTCACTGTATTAATAGCAAACATGACTGAAAACATGTAACCTCTGATGAGCGCTCAAAACTTTCTGCACTCACGCCACTGGCTTGATTTCCTTTACCTAACTATTTCACCCTTTTAGCCTTCAGATTTTAGCTATCTGTTCCATATCTGGTCCGTTATTTCTTGCAAACCTTTTCAAAGATTTAGCCATTATGTCTATCTGACTAATTAATCCAGCACTGACTATCATTTAACCATTTAGCCAATACCTCTATTTCAATTGTCTATCCATTATCTAAAAAAAGCTATTTATTCATCACTTTTGCTTTCTGTTGTAATATCTATTAACTAAGTCTTTAATCCTCTTTACCTGCCCACTAACTAACACCAGTTGCAACATGTGTATATTTACACATCTGACTGACATTGAGATGCAAAGTAAAATATATAATTACTAGGGAATGTATGGACACTTTGTACAGAACCACTTTGAGCTTTATCTATTCTGAGGCAGGTGCTCCCTTTTTGGCTTTAAAATGAAGCAGCGTCTACCAGTGAACTCTCGCTGCGGCTTCTGGCTTTAATGTGGACCTGAGCTGTGAGCAGCTCAATTAAAGAGTTATTTTGTTCTTCCCACGTTGTTTGATTTCAAGGATTTCACAGCACGAAGAGGAAAAGCGGGTCGGCATTTCACAAGAAATGAAACAAATAATAAAAAGTAAGAAAAATATAAGCGTACTTTCAGTATGTGTGCAGAAAACAAACAGACAAAAAACAATTCTGTGGTATTTAAAACTAAATTCCAGCCATGATCGTTGACTTTAAAGGTCAAAAAGCAAAGACAGCTGTTTGCCTTTGCATGGCAGAATCTTTCACCTGTCTGTGTTTGTTTGTGTGTGTGTGTGTGTGTGTGTGTGTGGAGTTTGTGGTGATGTACAGTAGATCACTAGTGGGCAGCCGCCAACAACCCCCTCCCTAAACTAGTAGGGTCCCAGCCAGGATGGCACCAATTCTGACACACATACACACACACACACACACACACCAGATGGGGTCGACTTCAAGACCACCACCCGCAGTGATGTCATCGGAAAGAGAAGTAGAGCTCGAGTAGTAGCGGTGGTGGTGATAGCGGGTATGCCGAGTGACAGAGTGTGTGTGTGTAGAAGAGATCAGAGGGAGTGAAGTGACATGAGAGACGGGTGAATGTTATTCCAGATGCTCCACCCTCCACCCTTTTACCCCACCAACTTCCCACTTCACTCCCTGCAGGGTTTTTGTTTTTCAGCACGAAAAAAAACAGGAAAGAAGGAAGTGTTTTCATGTGAGAGTGTGAAGAGTGTGTGTGTGTTAGGGTGCAGGGGGTGTGTCAAGTACGAGGTGTAAATTTCTAATGGTGCAGCACTGGGTGACAAATTGAGGAGCGGCTGTGACAGTATTTGTGTGTGTCACTCCCCCGCGTGCAGCATGTGTTCATGCGTGCATGGTGCATATATATCTGTATGAGTATATACATATATCTGCTCTGTGTGTGTGTGTGTGTGTGTGTACGTATCACACCACAGATGCATGCTCATGTGTGAGAATCATTTGCATGCTGTTTGTCGGTGGGGTTGCAGTCTGTCAGCTTGGTCAGAGCTGTAATCACAAAGCCAGATGAAGCACTCTTAATAACAACCCAGTTCTACTGCCAGCATCTCAGAGAGGGGAGTAAATACTTCGACCGGCCAAGCCACTGCACAAATGTGCACATTTGGCAGGGCATGTACACATAAAATGAAACATTTCATGACAACAGGATAAAAACAAGGGTTGGATCCTTTGCAGCATATCAACTATTGAGTTTTCATTGCCATTTGCACTTTTCAGGCATCATCAGAATTCATCCCCTGCTGCATACATGCTTTTCATTAACCCTTATTCATCTATTCCTGGAAGCAATTTGGCACTTCCAGGTATGGGTCATTCCTTATTCAAAGCCCAATTCAGTCAGCAGGATTATAGTTTTACTATGGGTTCCACATTTAAAAAATAAACCAATTTAAAAAGACCAAGTAGTGAATCACTGAATTAAACAATTGTATATGAATCCAAAAACGTTGTGGTGCCTCCTTCTTCCCCCCTCTGCCTCCTCCCTTCTCTCTGCTCCCTCACTCCCTGGGCAGAATCCAGACAAAACGCCACCTGTGCTGGCTGGCAAGCCTTCCCGAGACCCAGACGACTGCAGCCCTCCTCCTCTTCCTCTACCACCTCCTCCTGCTCCTCTTACTGACAGCGGCAGAACTGCCTGGGCTCTGAAAAATTAATCTGCAGCACAGATGAATTACACAGGAGCACGCGTCTGAGTGCAAATATGGATGCTGTTGTGAATGGAGGGGAAATTTACAGAACAAGAAAGAGTGTGAAATGATAGGGGAAGATGGAGCACAAGTGTGCGAGCAAGTGTGTGTGTGTGTGTGCGTGTGTGCGTGTGTGTGTCTGTGTGAGCATCCAAGCAGGTTTGAATATGTGATTCTGCATTAATATAAACTCGACGCTACGCAGGCAGCAGGTTTTTAATCAGTCTCTTGCTCTTCGGGCAGATGTTAACCTGACCTACCCTGTGGATGCCGACAGAGCAAGCGCACCTCTTGGATTCTCAACACAGACATTTTCCTTAGACACACCAAAAGCAATTGTAAACATATTAAAGCAAGTGATCACACACGCACAAGCACAGTCAGAGGCTCGACAACAACTTCTCTGTTGCTACAAAACATCAACCTGCAGCAGTCAGACACCATTTAAACTGAGGAGGCTCCACCTTCTGCATCTGCTTTCCATCTATTGTCTGGAATTCAGCCGTTAGTTTGAGATGATAAACAGCCGTCTTCATTTGGCCAAGGCCTTTGCTCACTGTTTGTTCTAATGATGTAGGCTTAACCAGAAACCGTAACGATCATGGGTTACACCTCCGGCTGCAATCAGGATTCCCATGTTTGGTCTAACCAAAATACAAAACAGGTTCATATGTCGTAAAATCTTCCGCTCGTTTTCCTGCTTTAGGAGCAACATTTTTCATACTCTCATAAAATATAATAAGATATCTTGATGACCTGCTTTAGTACAATAGGGCCCATCTAAGGCAGTACATCAGGGGTCGTATTTAGCAAGCTGCTCTTCTAAATCTCTAAAGTTTCCATTACATGCCTGGCTGGTCCCCTGATGTTACCGACCAGGGAGAAGAGAGCATTGCTCTGCCAAGAGCCGCCATTGAGCCAGAACTCTCTCCCACACACACTCACACACACACACACACACACA
>JAOXYL010000105.1:17252891-17263176 GCA_028564955.1 Terapon puta
AAAGAGCAAGTCTGGCTCTGTCGTCGGTCACCTCACCCACTGAGAAATAATCGTACAGGTAACCCCTCCAGAAACAAATGAGAAGTAAAATATTCATTTGTGAGCTTTCTGGTGGCAGATTTGATGCTGCAGTTGCTAGGTTAAGCTCACAGGCTGCATTTAACAGACAGATATGGCAGCGGTACAGATCCTCGCGTATATCTCTCCAGAAGAAAGAGTATTTCCCAAAATGTCCCAAAATATTTCATCTTTGGCAGGCTGCACAAATGCCGCCGCCGTGAGGAATAACAAGTGGCCTAATAAAAAAGTGTCCTGGTCTCTTAAGCGCAACACAAAGTGGCTGAACAAAGCATTTACAAAGTCAGACAGTACTATACGCTTTTGGATGTTAAAAAAAAAAAAGAGTGTGAAAGGGAGCGAAGAAAGTGCGGAGACTGAGACTGAATCTAAGTGACGCTGTTCAGGAGCAGAAGCGAGCCGTCAGCAGAGAATATAGAAAGGTAGTGAACAAGGTGGTCTATGTACATTTTGGGCTACACAACAACATCTCTGCATGCTAATGTTGTTTACCTTCTCTTCCTCTATCTTCCTGCACAGCGCATGAAGCTCTGCCAAATGAAGCCACCGCTCGGTTTCCACTGTCAGGATCGGCATATTCAACGCAGAGGCGATGGTGAAATAAATGCGCTGTGCAGCATCAGTATTTCACCTACAAGCTGCACCATTTAGGTATAATATGTCCCTCAGCTGCGTCCGGGTTTTTTTTATTCATAATGGCAAATTTCACAGGAGAATCATCTTGTCAAGCGCTCCACTGTGAACGCTCCCATCATAAACAGTATCTAAAAGCAATTTTCTCTTTCCCGACAGAGACAGGGCGGCACAGTATCTTTTCCCAGCGGAAGTCTGACAGAGCAGGGCTAGTAAAGATAGAGAAGCGTACCTGCGAGTTTCCAGCTGTGATTTCACACACACACAAACTCATGCATACGCCAAGGCTGTAGATGTGCATGCACACACCCCAGGACTCACAAATGCACCTCACTGCCCCTCGTTCCTCTTTTCCACCATCTCCTCTCTACTTCTTTTTTCTTCCTACCACCACTACTCTATCTTCTCTCGGCACAAATCAGCCACCTGCTCATCCAATTTAGCCGAATAAATTCCACCTGTATCAATTTCAATACGAGTTCGCGCACCACACCAACTCCGGGTTCCCCTTTCTCTGCTTTATCGCTCCCCGTCGCTTTGAATGTCACATCTCACGTGGCGACATCCGCGCGCTGCGGTGTCAATCAGCGGACATCCCCAGTTGACAACCCTGCACACAACGCAGCCACGAACAAAGACGCGTGCCTGCATGCTGAGCTGTAGATCCAAACTCAAAACAAACAGAAATGAACACACAAACAAACACAGACACACACACATATATATATACACACTATCGTTGCATTGCAGGCATAACTCCCAGGCCTGCCTGTGCGCAAGTTTTATCCCTCTCACCGTGTCTGAGAGGCATGTTAATCAGCGAAGGAGGCTGCCAGCTCAGCCATATATGTCTCTATCTTTCTTGCTCTCACTCCTTGTGTCTCCGTCTCCCTCCGCTTCTATCTGCATCTATTCTCTCCAATCTGTCTTCGCTCTTGTCAAACCCCATTTCTCCACCTCTACCTCATTGCATTTATCTCGCATTCCTCTCCTTCTCCTCCTGTCCCTGCTCGAGCTCTCATCCCATCACGGCAAATCATGTCTTTCTTTTTGCTCCTACATTTTAATGCATCTCCCCGCTGGGTCAGACTGATGGGATTTAAGGCACTAAATACTGGATGGTTTATTTAGAAGGGGCGCGGCGAAGATCTCCCACTTTTACCCACCAGCCTGACATTTCACTGCCCTCTTCTCTCCCCCTCCAACCCCCTCCCCTTCTCTCTCCCACCAATCTGCCACGAAGCTTTGGGATCCATTTGTGCCCGTGTTAAAGTGGATTTGGTTATGGTGAGTGGATCGGGGTGGGTTGGCTGTGGGATGCTGGATGGGTTTCACAGGACGACGTTTAAAGAACGAGCTTTGAAAGCTGAAGGGCAGAGAGAAAGAGGAAGGGAGAATGGCAGGATGGGAGGACGGTAAGGCGAGAGAGATGTTGTGCAGAGTGAGATATAGCGGCCGCGTGTTTACAGAGCCGGTTCCTAAGGAGATTTCCACCCAAGCACTCAGTTATAAGTCATGAGGTGGGGGAGTGAAGGGAGGTGGTCATCTCTGTGCAGACAGCGATAACAATGGTGAGACAGATGACGAGGCAGCGCAGAGGAGGGGAGGCGGAGAAGGAGAAATTAGAAGACAGGGAGAACATGAAGAAGTGTGGCGAGTGCAGTCAATTTAGGGAGGAGAGCATGCCCATTCAATCGCGCCACATGTGTAGAGTGCATGCACAAAAGATGCCTTTCAGCTTTATTAAACAATGGTGCAAGGCTGAGACACAAATTAAAAGAGATGCTGCTTCCTTGGCCTGAATAGGCCCAGGCAGAAGGTCAATGAAGATGGCTAACTGCTTCTTTTCTTTATTTTACCCCATAAGGCTCGCCCTCCATCCGTCGTGTCGCACTTAAGAATGAATGCATTCACATGGCACACTTCAGATATAACATCTCAGCGGGGTTTCCTCTGCTCAGTCACCCAGTAACATCAATTCCTATTTGCATAAAACGAGCTGAGACTCGAGCGTCCTCGCTCACGTCTCCGATCGCTGGGATGTTCAACAATGTCATTTAGTACCTGGCATCTCGTGGAGCGGATCAAATCAATAAAAGCCATTTCCCTTGGAAGTCAATGGCCCCCGCTCTGGTTGTCAGGTAAATTCAATAAAAACAGAGACGAAACAATGAGCGCAGCAGTATGTTCGTGAGCTCTTACTTACATGACATGGAACCAACGCGAGAAAAGCAGGTCAGGTGAGGATTGCAGGACATTGCTACCGTTGATTGCTGGAGCACAATACATGGTAAAGGATATGTGAGGTTGAAAGGCTGTAAGGCGGAGCTGTTCTCTCTGTGTTACCTGTCATGAAGTCAGTGGAGAGGAATGAAGCAGCTCATCTGGGCCTTAAAAATCCCACACAACAAAACCAACACACAGCTCCATCAGCTCGCTCTCACATCTCCCCATTAAAGAACCAATATAGTACACGGATTCTTTGTGCTCCTTCCACTTCGGCAGATTGGGAGCAACAGACTTTATTTTGTTCTCTGAATAACAGGGTAAGTGGCTCGTTCATTGATTGGTCTTTCTCCGGGCTTTTGAGCAACGTGGTATAACGCTGCGGAGCCAAACAGACAGGAGACTAACCCCCCACTGTGGCTGTTGACAGAGGCTGCCATTTAAAAACACTGAGAAGAGGACAAACAACAAGGCGTCAAAGAAAAATGCCCGGCTTGGTTTCACAAGATTTCTCCCTCCAGCACACCACTCTCATCCTGTTGGAATATTCTAGCAAATACTCTACTACTTTAAGTCCCCCCCTCCAAAAAAAAAGATAAGAGCGAAAATTGTTGTCCAATTTTGTATGAAAGGAAAATTCCTCCTTTGGATACTCTTACGGAGTTATACGTGCTCAATCTGTGATGTTCAGTGGGCTCCAGGAGCTGTGTTTTTTTTTTTTTTTTTTTTTATGAAACAATTTGCATGTACCCACTTTCCTTAAAACCAGCTTGGTCTATTTCTGCTAAAGTTTCCTACATTTTCCAGAGTGGCTCTAAACAGCCCTGAGAGAATGTAAATATGATGCATTTGGTGTGTGTAGGTGGACACACTGAAAGCTGTAGTACAGTGACATACCCCTCAATAACATAGCATGGCCTCAGGCTACTTCTTCCTGGACTATAGTGGCTACTGTCAGTGAAGACACTGGTATCACTGCGTCCTCTCACAGTGTCCGTCCGTGTGTTAGACTAGTATAGAAAAGTGTGTTAGATGCAGCCTTGTCATTGTTTATCATTGAGGGGGAAAATATAGCTGAATTTGTTTTTTTTTTAATGGCTTCATTCAAGCAGCTTTCCTGCCCACTCAGAGAGCCATCTCAAAAACAAAACCACCCCATGGGAACTGAGCGTATGAAGCCAAGGCGACCCATTGTTGTTCAGTGTTGGCACTGTATAGTAAACATTATATTATGTTGGAGATGCTTGATGTAGTTTATATAATCCATAAATTAGCCTGAGTGGATTCGTGCTTGGCTGGTCAGCGAACAGCAGGTTTCAGCAGCTGATCTGCGCCGCACATGTTTTTATTCCCGCCCGAACATACGCTCTGAGTTCCATTAGGCGACATGTGACATTTATGTTGTTGTTGGTTGATAATTTATCTGCTGTTGTAAAAAAATTCACTCTGACGTTACCTGGGGCTGATCATCTGCAGCGATGCATATAAAACTGCAGAAAATTTTTTTTATTAATTGTTTGGTTCTGCCTAAAAGTAAAAAAAAGTAGGTCCCGTTGAACAGAGGACTGTTTACACTGTGAGAAGTGCATAAAGATTTTGGCACACATCAGCGTGGTGAGCATGTGCTGTACTGTCAGTGCACATGGCAATTAAAAGTGAAGCAATGCTCCGGGCTTGGATTGATCCTGCAACAACAACCTGCCTGTTTATTGACAGATCTCCGGGGTTTCGCTGCTGCACAGATGCCCTGAGGCCTCTCTGTTGGGCCCCGGCTTTCTCTCTCTCTCCCTGCCATGCCCCCTGTTCTTTGTGACCATGTGAGAAACACCACTGTTCAATATTCCCTTGCCAATGTTGGGCTTCGTTTTCCTATCAACAAAAAAGTCCAGCCCCCGAGCATGAAGGCTGTTATTATTCAATTCTAGCACTGGGATAACAGTGCGATTAAGACCTCTGGAGCTATGGATTTGATTCCCCTTTCAAATTCAATACACTGTTTGAATATAACTTCTTGCATTAATATGATGCACAGATCGCGTTTTTGACAAAAACAATTCAACTTCTATGAATAACATGTATAAAAAATTAAACTGGGCAATGAGTGATCAGACAGGCCAGTTTACAACCATTTCATTGGGTTATCCAAAGTTAATGTGAATGTTTCTGAAATCTCATTAACAGTCTCTCATTTCCACAGGAAAAGGCAAATACGGTCGGTCAAAGTTGAACCTGGGAGTCAGTCTGTAAACTGTTTACAACATACTGTTCAGGTCATAATTTTACTGTTTGACTTTTCTCTTCAGAATAAGTTTGGCTAACTTGACAGTTTGTTTCATTGCCCTCTTGCACTCCTTCTAAGTCTGTCACTTTCCATTTGAAATTTGCACAACTGTTTCAATCCGGAAATATGTTTGATCTGTTAAACTCGACCTTTTGTGTTTGTTAATGTAGAGTGGATGCTGAAGGAATAATCATCACACCAAACCACCTGAGAAGCAATGTGTGGAAGTGTTTTGGACTCAACAACATAGATGGAAAAGATGTGGGTAAAACTGAGACACTTTGTGATTTCGTACAGTAACGTACAAGTGCCTTAGAACAACATTAGATTGCCACACAAATAAGGCAGTGGATAAGAAAGTATATGACCTTTAAATCTACAGTGTGGTTCAGTGCTGAGCTGAGTAGTTGAGTTGAAGTTGAAACTTGCAACCCTCACTCCCATTTAACCTTATTTCCAGATAAATATATCATTATAAACTGTGCAAATTACAAAGAACCAAGTTCTATTTAACTTTAGTTTACTTTTGGTTATTGACACCAAAATATTTTAAATCTTCAGTCCAGCGTTGTGCCAGCATGCCAAATGTGAACCATAATGAGCAGTGATGACTCTGTGATGAAGACATACAGAAGCTCTGTTTACACAAGACTCAAGCCCAGCTTAGCCAAAACATTCTCCATCTGCAGCCAACATGGCCGTGGAAACGCCACGTACAGCTGAAGGGCAGCTGTCAAGCCTGGAAGCTCTCGCTGAAAGGCAAAAAAAAAAAAGGAAGGAAGAACTGATGTCTATCTCGAGGTGAGGATGGTGGAGAAGGAGGTAAAGAGACGCAAGTAGAAGGAGCGAACAAAGACAGAGCGGAGGGAGAGGAGGTAAGCCCAGAATAAGAGAGAGAAAGAGCGCATAAATGAATTTTAGAGCCGGAGCGAGATGACACGGAGAGATAAAAACGAAAATAGAGGGTTGGATTGGAACGGCTGGAGACAAATGGAAAGATAGTGGCATGGCAGAATCGCCAGCGGTGTGGTAATGCCGCGCTCTCTCGCTGAAACAGTTTGGCTCATGACAAGATAAGGACAGCCATCACAACCTGAGCCTCCATTTTTACTCATCCCAAGTGGTGGCTGAATAACACTCCCAAAGCTATTTTTTTTTCTTCCTCTGACTATTTCTTTCCCACAGCCCTTATCAAGAGCTGCTATTGTTTCAAATTGCAGGCAGACGCAAATTCGCACAAACACGGGGGGACACAAATGATTAGCCGTTACAGTGGCATTAAATGGAATTTAAAGAGCGTTGCAAAAGAACAGATACAGTTCATCAATTTAGTGCTCCTGAATTAGACCGCTGGCTTTATGGCTTAGAGGCCATAATGGCTGCCTCACTTCTCTCTCTTCTCTCCCTTCTCTCAGACTTCTGACCACAGCGGTAAGTGGAGAGAGAGGACTCTGTTTTAGGCTATATGTCAAAGCCTCTGCGAGCTTTGAAATGGCTGCCCAGCGCTAATCAGAATGAGTCATGCTGTGGGAAATCTGTCAGAGAGATAAAAAAGAGTGAAGGCAGGGAGGGACAAAGGGATGAAGGAAGCAGTGACAGAGGTTTGAATAACCAAACATTCGGCTATGTGGTTGTTCATTAACCTCCGTGCTCACCCCTCGCCGCGCTCTCACTCATTTCTTTCCTGTGCGTTGCCTCCCCTCCGCGTCTCGCTTCTCGCGCCCCCCTCGCTTCCACAGTCAAACCTCGCTGTGTCCCTCAATGCCAACGGGCGCTATGGCAACAAGACATTGAGTCTCGGTGAATATGGGAATCAACATGTGTGTGTGTGTGTTTGTGTGTTTGTGTGTCTCTCTTTGAATGTATTCATGCATATTTGCCACCTTCTATTCAGGGATAAAGACTCCGGTCGCACACAGAGAGTGGAATAGCAAAATTAATCTGCTCGTCTTCGCAAAACACTAGAACTGGCGAACCCACCGGTACCACACTATCTGGTGAAGGTGCCAGATGTGTTCGGCCTGCCAGAGTTGACAGGTGTGATGTGACACATTAAGACAGTATGATTATTTTTTAGCTGACATTTTCACTAGATAAATAGTCTAACTTAAAGAGATATTGTCCTACATCAATCGCTCAGTGATTTCTAATTAACGTTACAGCCCTTAAAGTCGCTCAAGCTTGCGGCCATGAGTTCTGTTTGTTTGGTGCAGAGCGGGTTTGTCTCGCTACAGAGTATTTATTTGTTTTTCAGGCTGGGATGAGGGGTCATGTGTTGCATTTTTAAAAACACATGAATTAATCATTTAATTGGATTTAAGGGGGAAAAAAGAGTTATGGGGAAGGAGACTCTTCAGGAGCTAACGAAAATTTCGCAAACCAGTTAGCTTGCTCACTGATGGGACAAAAACTTTATATATTTTTCTTAGAATACGTTTGTGCAACCAGCTCCCATCTCATAAATATCTAAAAACCATTCATCTTCTTTGGAGCAGTTTATGCTGCAGCAAAGGAGTGGAAATAAACCTAGGCGTACAACACAATAAGCAAGATAGCTGCTTTTGTAACTCTGGCTCTTAAAAGGTCAATACTGTACTATATGTATAATAAGTGATATTAAAATGAGTTGATCTTTGTTTATTTACATTGGTGTTTATTTTGCCTTATTATTCCTCTATATATTTATTGCTACATCACACAATTGGCTTTATAAAAGAAGGAGATAGGGAAAAAATCTTTTATTCAGTACAAAGTCTGATTTAAATATCCCCTCTTATTCTATCAGGCATAAAAACGAGTGCAAAGTCAAAACAGAATACGTTCTATCCTTGTGTATTCAACTCTCATCTTCCTGTAAGAAAGCATCGTCTGGCCAGTGCTGATGTCAGCCTCAGGCCATGTTTCCCTGTGAATGTATCCACTCATAAATGTATTGTAGCTGCTAATGACAGCAAACTTCCCACACAAAAGTTGCAAGCTCTCATTATACATTAAAACTTATCGGAGAGGATGTGAAAACAAGCAGCCTTTCTCTCAAGGCACAAAGAAAGCCAAGAGTCAGGGTGCAGTGAGTTTGATTCTTAGTGAGCAGTGGCTGTGCGCCTGTGAAGACAGCAAAAGACTAAAAGCCAAAATCCATAACCAATCACAAGTACACCAGGAAGTGAGGCTCTGACTGAAGTTGCTCTTCGCTACAGTGGCTGGTTAACATGTCGAGCTGAGCTTCAGCTCCCAAAAGAGGCCAGGGAGGCTGCCTCACTCATCCTCGAGCCATGATGACTGAAGCGCTTTGAAGGGGGGTTTGAGTAATGAGGGTAATGCCATGTAACCTGGCAAGTTGCTACACAAGAGGATGCCAAGTGAACAGAGCTGCTGCCTTGGGGGGGAAGGCAGCGAGGGCAAAGGATGCTCAAAATGCACAAAACATGTGCTCATATGATACCAAAATGTGTTTGGTTTTTGCTTCTAGTGGTGTTAATATGCAGTCACCGCTGAACGTGCAGAGCTGACCAGATGTTGGGATGCATTTTCTATTAGATGGTCTTCCTGTAAGTGGGAGGGGATCTGGTTAGTCCAAAAGCACCAGATGCTGTTGTGGTGATCAAAGAAGGCAAAAAAGAAACAAGATGAGGCAGGTTGGGCGTGTAGGGAGGCTCAGATTTTCTTTTACAGCTTTGACTCTTCTTGATTTGATCCATATCAAAGGCACCAAACGGGAACAAGTGACACTGATGAGTAGATCAAATATGAAATGCGCAATGCATTACTATCCGAGAAAATATACTTTTCAAATTGGCGACGGCGCCACAGGCATCTTCCGTGCCAAATCTGAAACTGAAAAAGGCACCTGTGACAGTGTAGTGAACACAGCCATTGCTTAAAATATTGATTCAAGTGCTAAAAAACAGCGAAGAACCACTCGAATTGTTTTGCTTTGTTCCATCAGACATCTTATCACAGCTACAAGGACACTTTAGAGAGGACATAGGGACGAGTGAGGCAATTGCAGAGAAAAGCATTTTTAGAAATATTTCAAAAGGTTACTGCAATCTTTTCATTCTCACTTATTTTGTCTGTTGTCAGCAGGTGTCATTGATTGTTATTACAGGTCGCAGCTTTTAGATCTGAGATAGCCTGGGGGTTGGATAACCTTTCAGGATGACAATGATTCATAAACCTTTATTTTTACATTATAAAAGTCTAAGAGCAGAGCGACCGGCCTCACGCGATAAATTAGTCCAGCACATCCTTGCTTCCAACCCCAGCTGATGAGAGAGAAAGTCAATTTCAAAAGCAAGTAAAAGTAATTGAACTGGAAATATGGGTGAAAGCTAATTTCCTTTCATGCTTCACCTGGATGGAAAGACGGGCTTTGAGTTTTTAATATGAGAGTGTGTGCACTGGGGTGTGTGTGTGTGTGTGTGTGTATTTGCGTGTTTGTGAAGAGCATGACAGCACCGTACACCCACTTTTATAGCCATTTATTGGACAGGAGCCTAACAGCCTCCTTGTGCGCGGTGAAAAAGTGTAATCAGACATGGCGTCAATTAACAGTACCAGCACAGGCAGTCCATCAGAGGGACTTTTGCTGAGCGCTTGGCTCGATCGAGGGGGAACATGTGGGAGGCCATGCGAGGAGCCCATATGTTCAGTAGGTGTGTGTGTAATCCCCTGGACGTTTGAGAGTTTCCTGGTGAATGTGCGACATCGTCCGAAACAACGGGATGCAGGCGATTCCTGCTGTGCCGTCAAATCTGACCCTTTTCATCCTCTCGCATAAATTAAAGTAAATAGCTGAAAGAGGTTTAGAACTCTGAATCTCTTCACAGGGATGAAACAAACAAAAACACACACAAAAAAAAAGAGGCACCAGACCTTCCTGACGGGGCAGACGTGTTGAACAACTGACCGCAGCGAGGAGCGGTGGCAGAGGGGTGGGAGGCGGGAGGTGAGAAAAGATGCCGCGGAACAGACGGGGAAAGGGGAGAAAAAAAGCGTGGGGAGGAATGAGAGAGAACAAAAGAGAGGAGAGAGGGCGGAGAGAGAGAGAGAGAGAGAGAGAGAGAG
>JAOXYL010000105.1:17265152-17279270 GCA_028564955.1 Terapon puta
TCTGGATCATTTTAACAAGCTAAAATACATTATTATTACACTAGATTGTGAGATGCTTCGGGAATTTGCACAGAGCTCTCAGTGCCAGCTCCTTTTACTATTCACACCAGAGCCTTTTGTCATATACCCCCCCCCCACCCCACCCCCTCGCCCCCAACCCTCATATACGCTCTCGCCTGCAGCCTTAACTCCATCTCTTCTTTTAGCTCCTCATTCTCTTTCTCAGACAAAAAAAAAATGTTATAAGAGCAATGTGCTAATGTGAAGGGAAACAAGCACACTGGAAAATACTCAACTCATACATATTCATACACAAACTACGTACTAAAAATGTTGGGAGGAAGCACAAGTGTGAGTTGCTTCAAACTAGATGCCCCTATCTGCATTTTTAACAGTGGTTTTAATTGACTGCATGAATTTATCTTTTTTTTTTCTTTCTCTTTGCTCACTCAGGCCTGGCCGTCTAGCGCTCCCACTTTCAATTCACTGACCAGAGATTAAATTACAAACCCTTACAGACACACCTCTTCTTCCCTCTGTCAGCTTGGCCCTGTTCCATCTCTTTCTTTGCCTTGGGCAGGTTAGACCTCTACAAGCCTTCATATCCCCAAACCCCTCCGCTGCAGCCTCCTACCCCTCGCTATTTCCGTCTCCTTCACTGCCTGATCTCACCCCATGGCCCCCCTCCCTCCGCACACCGCCCCTTCTTTTCAGCCAGGGGCCATCACAGCCCCCCGTCTTTTTTCCCTGGCTCTCTCTACCCAGAATGCAAAGTGTCTTCACTCGAACCCCTCAAGTGGCGGTGACCTTGGCTTTCTGAACTGAAATAGAAGACAGATAAAAAATCTCTGACCGCCTCCCAACCCCGGCACCCACCCATGCGGCCTGCCCCTTCCTCTCAAATTACACTCTAATGGTTTAAATGGTGCATTCCCAGTGAGATCTAGGGCCGGCCGGGGCAGGGGTGAGGGGTCCAGCTGACAATTTATGACTCAACTAAAGGTCATCTGCGAGCCCTGCGCCTCAATTATGTAGTTTCACTTAGCAACAGTAAACACGGCACAAGTTGTGCAGCAGTTTAATCAAATCTATTCCAACAAATTCCTCTCTCACAGCCATGAAGACAACTTTTCGGAGCGCTGCCATATACATCAAACAGGGAAAATTATTCGTCTGTTGCAATCTGCAGCCAACAGGCCGGGCCAGATAAAATGGTATCTCCTATGACATGCTGCATTCCCAACTGACTCATTCGCTGTTTGGCAACAAGATGGAAACATAAAAATGCACGAATCAACCCAACGAGTGCATGAAAAACTCATTCTCTAAACTCAACAAAAACAGTGCTGTTTCTCTGTGAAATCAAAAGAACCAGCGTTGGAGTTCAACCTCTCCTTCTGCTTGTTTGCAGTTGGAGCAGGTGGTATTATTTCATTATGACAGAGCCAATATGTTATAATTATCAGGGATATCTGCTCCCCCGCCTGGGATTACCATAGTGAGCTCTGATGCCAGCCTGTAACCTGCCTGACTCCCATTCATATTGGTCGTAATGACACGACCGAAGCGGTGACCCTTACATGAGCATCCAACGTGCCTTTCACTTTGTGTTTACTGCTTCATTCATTTCACTTAAGCACAGTAAAATGCAAATGAGGATGGTATAATGGTTCATGTGAGTTTGATAAAGACACAGCAGGCGCTCAGGTTAGTTTAGCTTAGCACAAAGACTGGAAGCAGTGAGTCTGGAACTGGTAGACACAAACAAACAAAATTCACCAACCAACTCTGAATCTTATTTGTTTGAGCCGCACAAAAACCCTTGGTGTGACAAGGGCCTATTTTCTGGACAATTATTGACTTCCTATAGTTTGCCTTGCAACTCCAGGAAGTCACTGCATACTGCCAAAGACTAGACTAACACATTGGCGATCTGTAAACCAAAAGATAAATTAGATTTCAACATTTTTTGTATCGATCAAACAAACAAGATGTGTCTCGTAGCATTAGGATTTTTTATTTTGGACTAGCGATCTCTTTAAACTAAACTAAGCCACCCGACTGCTAACAGTGTAGCTTTATACCAACAGTGCAGACAAGAGAGTGGTATCAAACTTCTCATGCAACTCACAAAACTATTCGTTGAAGAAATTTCCGCTTAAGTTCACTACTTCAACTTTAAAAAGTTACAGCAATGTCATTTTTTTTTTAGGTTCAGTATGGTGACACAGCATTTTTGTCCCACAGAGCAGTCCAAGGTTGAACAGTTCCCGAAACTTCCTCCTTTTTCAGTCCTTCCCGCGGGGTATTGGGTCCCCTCAGACAGGCAGACGAAGGATACAGAGATATGATGGGCTCCACTTGATACATGGGAGTCAATATTTGTTTTGTGTTGAGAGACAAGCTGAGTTGGGTCAGAAAATATGGGAAAAGACAGGCAAGAAACACACAATACAGAGGGTGCTACAGTATCCTGACACAAGCCGATTTCTATCTAAACATTTCTACCTTTTTTTTCCCATTCTGAGTCAACTAAATTGAAACACTTCTGCTAAATTGTTTTGATGTCAACCACGTCAACTTTTCCAGCGTCACTTAAGTGGAACATCAGTGGCGGCGTGTTCGGGGCGTGCTGCAGATGCGGAGAAGACACATGTAGTTCACAGTTGCACAGACCAGCAGATGTTACGTGAGACGAGGCAAACTGCGAGGCGGCTCGCGTTCGTGCAATGCAGAGACGGCATTACCCTGCAGGTCAGAAACACCTCTGTGATTGGCTGCGTCGCCTGAGCAAACACCGCTAACACAGTACGTCGCCTTCGAACAGATGCCAGTCTCCCTAGAGACAGCTCCGCCAGTGTCCAATCCCCACCCACACAAGCCGCTGTTTTTCTTGGAGTCCCGGCACACATTTTCACACACTTGCACTCGCGCAAAGACATGCAGAGCTCTAAGCCCCAACCACTGGTCTCAAATCAGAGCTATATATAGGCGGTGAGGTAGGGCTATAGGTAGTTGTCAGATGAGGCCCCATTATCAGGCTCTGACTGTGAGGCTCTTGTGTTCTTCCATAATGACCAGCCGCTGCACCTGTCTCGCTGCCTGGCCCCCTCTACACACGGGCACTCAGGTCAGACTAAATATAGCACCGCTCCCTCTTTGTCTCTCTATCTCTCTATCGCTCTCCCTCTGTCGCCCAACGCTGCACCACTTTGCACAACCCCGCCCACCCCACCTCGTCCCCACACCCCTCTTTTTCAACCTCTCGCTCGGAGCAAACTCGGGCGCGGCGGCCAGGCCGGCCCGAAGAGTTACACTATCCCTCTCTCATCTCGTCCCCTTTTATAGAAACGCGATGACATTACAGTGGGCAGGACTGACAAACTGGGACCTATTGGCACCAGAGAGGTGGCTACCAAACATTATCCACTCTGATTATAGCAGCGATGTCTGTTTGTATGAGGCTATCTTTAGACGGCTATAAAACAGTCGTCAAAGAGTGGAGTGTAACTGTGAAGCTAAAGTTAGGGAATGATTTCAACTCCGTGTGGGCTAATCATTTCTGGTTATTTCATTTTTCTTTAATCTGGGAATTGATCTGTTTTTATTATCTTTTTTAATGAATGAGAACTGAATTAAAACTCAGTAATAGAAAAAAATGTAAGTAAGAGTCACTTTGTAAAACCTACTTTGGGCAATCGCTTTGTTTTAATTGAGTTCTTTATTACTTTGCCTATTTCATTATTACTGTCTCTCCATTTGTACCTTTTCACTTTCTATTGCATAAAGTATACTCCTAACATTATTCACTGGAAGCAGACCTTGTTTACTATAAACTGCTGTTTTCTTCTGTGAGCTTTTGCCTTTTGTTTGAACAGATTTGCTCTTTTAAACTTTATATCCTTCACAGGGAAATATAAACAAATGTGTGGGCAATTCTGAAGCTTTGTTGTGAGAGTAAATTACCCCCAAAATAGACATTTTTGACCCAGTCAGCAACAACTGTATGACTATGGCTAGGCTTTTAGCTGTTTTCAAGAGAGAAGAAAAGCATCAGATTTGATACCTCATTGCTTTAGTTGATGTTTGATTTCCTGAATATCTGTGAGGTTGTTCAGGGAGCTCTGTGGATTACAGGAGAACAGATCATCTTTGCCCTGTGATTCTATCCTCCATCCCAAAGGGACGTAAACATTGGACGAGGGAATATTTTCTTAATGTCGAATTGCAGGCCTGTGAGAGTTTGTTGCCATTCTGCGCCCAAATATTAGCCAAGTGAGAGTATTACTGACGGTCATATTATGGTCTGTCTCTTCTCCTCCATTCTGCCGCTGACAAAATGTCCAATACTGCAGGCGGTAGAAACATCTGCAGTGCCAGCGCCCAAGAGGAGAACGACTTTCAGAGGTAATAAAAGATGAGATTGAGTGATTAGGGAAATGCCAGCGAATGGCTGTGAGGCATTCCGGCTCACTCGTTCTCCTTACAAATGCCAGTGAGGGTTACTTCTGACAACGGACAATGCATCACCTGCTCAGCCTCTACAACAAGCCACAGCAGCTAACGCTTATCTCATTCGGGAAAAAAGTAAATGCAATAACGTAAATTGAAAACTGCAATAATGTTTTGGCTGATGGAAACATTGCTGTCTTACATCTTCATCTCAGGTTGCCAGCGATGCATGCAGTGTGTATCAGAAATGGGCCAAAACATTCTGGTGATAAAATTGACTACACCACAGTGCACTCCGTGGCCTTCTCTCCCCCGTCACTGTTACCCTGGAAACTGTTGTCCATGTAGGAAGGAGCAATTCTATTACAGCGGCTGGGCCAGCCAGCAAATAGAACTATAAAACATGACTTAACAGTTATAGAGACGGAGAAGAAGCAAAAGATGAAGAGGGCCGAGCAAATGCATAGGAGAGAAGGAGAGGGAAAAGGGGGACACACAGGGGGAATCAAGAGCAAGAGATGAACATAGATTAAAAGGGGAAGGGCACAGCGGGGTTGGAGGAGATAAAAGAAAGTTCAGAAGTAGAGGGAACTTGCAGAAATATGACGAGTACTTGAAAATATTGAGGATTACTTCCAATCCTCTGACCCCGAGTCACACATTGAGGTACACAGAAATGTAAAATGACTGAAGAATTTGCCTAATGACAATATTAGAGGAGACTGCTAATGCACAGTTGGCACAGTTCTGATAATAACTGCTATCGCAGTACGTGCGATTACACACAGAAAGTGTGAGAGGATGGAGAGTGGGGAACAGGGCCAGGAGTGGTAAGCTGGTTAAGCAGATTGCCTGATCTAACTATGCTTCCCTACATCTATTCACATCCTCTCAAAGCCTCGTCTTTGCCATCCATCCCTCACCCACCACCCCTCCCCAACTCATAATGGACCTATTGAGTCACTCCATTTGTCTTCCATCACACGCCCAAAGCTAAATCCTTTCCTTTATTCTTTCTTTCTTCTTTCCCTTTGTTTTTTTTTCTTCTGCCCCTCAACGCCCCCACACACCGTCTTACACCATCTCCATCAAGGGTAAGTTATCACGCTCGTGGCAAGAAGCGATGCTTGTGCTCAGTGTGTGTGTGTGTGTGTGTGTGTGTGTGTGTGCCTGCGTGCGTGTGTGTGTGTGTGCCTGCGTGCGTGTGTGTGTGTGCAGACAGACAGTCAGGGAAGGTCAGCGTGGAGCCTGCGGGGAGACACAGGAGAAGAGCGACTGGCAGGGATCAAATACTAATCGATACTGAACACACACTCTCTCGCAGGGGCCTTACGCTTAACTCAGCCTTGTCCCTTTCGCACTCTCGTGCTCGTGAGAGGGGGTGTGAGAGTGTGAGAGTGTGCGTGTATCAGGTTTCTCTTCTTTAGCCAACGTTGAGCGAATGGTCGTCTCCGATGTGACATCGCCTTTGAGAGACTTGTTCGTGTGTGTGACCCCCAGATGCCTGGGAATCATTGCAGGGCAGATCGTGTTGCCAGCCGGCTCAGGCCCGGCTTACTTTGTTCTAAGGTAAACTATGCTAGCTAGTAAAGCACCGCAGCCACAGGCTAGTCTATCTGACAGGGGTCAAATTACTCTTCCAAATCCATTTCAATGCTTTTGTGAGATCAACTGCAAGTTGCACAATGGAAATACAAGTGAGTCAGTCCTAAGGCTTTAAACACACCCACCTGTCTGGATCTAAGAACCTACTAAGAAATGTGGTCGCTAAAAGGTATTTTTCAGCGAAATTTGATTCAGACTTGTCTCTGCCAGATTACGAGCAGGGCTGGCAGGATATGTTTCTGAAGAAATGACTCAAAGCAAGGTACTACCCAAACAAGTAACCAAACAAATGACTGTGTATTTTCATTCATTTAAAATACGTGTGCATTACTTACTGTATGGTGAATACTTGCTTACTTTCTTTTAGACTTGAGATAGTTTTGTGTTTTTGGAGCATTGCTGTGGCATATCATGGCTATAAGACAATGTCAGGGGTTAAATTAAATTCAGATTTTTTGCATGTGTTTGTGTGTATATGGAGGGGGGGGTCCCTTTTTTTGCATTAAATCTTAAGTTTTCCAACAATTCCTATACTGTAAACTGTAAAGAAAGTGTCTCTCATTTCACTTAATATGGATGTTTTGTTTGTTTGTTTGTTTGTTGCCAAATACAGGACTGTAACAGATGGAGTCATTTAATCGAGAAGCTCCCTGTGATGGAGGACGTCATTGTTTTATAGTCCGCTATAAAGATTCAAATCAAATAAAAAGAAGAAAACAATTAAATTGGCTAACATTGGGTTGAGGAATTATGTTCTCGAAAGAAAAGTACCTGCCAGCTCTGTGAAACAGATGTGAAACATGTGTTACTGCTTTCTTTAAAAGTATTCCTCTTTAAGCGTAATCCCCTATTTTGTCTGTCCTCTATCAGTCAAATCACAAAACAGTATTTCAAGGAAATGCACGCATGTAGAAGTTCCCCATAACCAGACCCCGCTCTAAAATACAATAGCAGCTGTTTGTACAATGCTTTGTTCATGTGCTGCCAGTTAAGTGGGCTGAGGCCTGATCTTCTGTTTGTGAGAGAGTGGAAAAGCCCTCCTGCCAAAGTTTGACAGAGTATGGAAATTTCAGAGATATAACAAAAAAAAAAAACACTACTTTAACTGAGTGATGTAGAGAGGCAGAGAGAAGGAGCAGAAGGAGGAGGGGGGTCGATGTGGAAAGGTTGCATACGGAGAGAGATGTAGGAACAAAGAGAGAGAAAGAAAGAGGAGGCGGAATAGGCTTAATCTGAGAGAAAGGAGAAAGTAGACTGTGGTACATCAGCACCTTTGCCACCTCACAGTTTTCCCTCTGGAGATTTTCGTCTCGTTCCTCACTCCGTTACTTTAACTTTAAATCGCGGATGTCGTATGTATGAGCTGTGTGTGAGTGTGCGTGAGGAGGGAGAGAAAGTTTGAGGAAAACTGTTGTGTGCTCTTGCTAACGAACACCTACATGTTTCCCAGCTGCTGATCTACATGTCACCTCGCCGGATGCATCACTTCCATCTCTAGTAGCTGCTCCGTGCTCCACATAGCTAAACCCCACTAAACTAAACCCCCCACTACCTGCCCCCCATGGCAAACCCTTCCTCGCGCTGCACTCTGTCATATTAACTGTCACTTCACCTGCTCCAGCATGTCTCTTAGCCCCCAAAAACCAGGTCGCCGTCTCCAAATGCGCCTACTGTATCTGCAACTCTTTGGCAACCCATGTGAGTCACAGTCCCAGATCCACCAAGTGCCAAAGCTGGAGAGAACTCACTTCTTGGCAGATGGTGTTAATCGATAAGGCTCTGATTGAGACAATAACATTTAAATGTCTTTTTCCTGTTGTCAAACTTTTATCCCCGCTGACCGCTGTGCACTCCCCATTGACTGTGAGCAAATGAAAGCTCAGCAAATCAATGGCTCTGCATTTAACAGACTCTACAGGCTAAACCTCTGTGAACTTTCCCTCCTCTTTCTCCATTTCCCGTGGAGTAAAAAGTTTAATTGATGAAAGTCAGGCGTTGTCGATGTTATGCCTCTTTAACTAGGGCCACAGTCAGGTGGGAATTCGTACTGACATGTGAAATCTTTAACAGTGTCTGGGCGATCGTGCAGGCTTTGAGGTGCTTGTGTGATCTTCTTCATGAGTTGCACGCTCGTTGTCGCTTGTGCAAATGAGTTTGGATGCTCCATATCAATAACACCAATACTGAGATTGTTTATTCAAAAATCTCATTGGTCAAAGAACTAATTTGATGACTGAGAGCAGGATTTGCTTTTGTAAAAATATGTCACACTGTGCAAATGGTAACAGACTTGATTAATTCAAGTAAAATTTAAGAGAACTGCGATGGAAAATTGATTTGCATCAACAGGAATAGTGCATTATTAATATTTGCCAACTGTGCCTACGTTAAAAGAAAAATAAAAAAGTAACCTGTAATAAATAAAACATTGCTCAAAAGATTGCTTTTTAATGTCTTTTGCAACACTTTTGATTGTGAATCTGCATAAATAAAAGTGTGGCCTAATTCCCATTTCTACACATGAAATGCTGTTGACATGTACGGTGGCAAACAGTTTCATGCTAATTGTTTGGTTATATGAGCCTGACCTGAACAAGGGTAGAAAATACATAAATGGATGGATCATTTGGGTCGCCACAATATTTTTCAGCCATTTTTTGAAGCCAAGCAGTTCTTGGCAGGTGAGCCAAAAAATCTCCATCTCCTCTGCTCACCTGATCCAGTTATTTTTCCAGATGCTCTCACCATCTCAGGTAACTTATTTTTTTTTTAGCTTTCCTTCGGTGCTTTACCTGTCAGTCTGTTTGTCCATCTGTCTGTCTGCCTGTCCATCTCCATCCAGGGACAAATAAGAAAAACAGAGCTATCTGCTGTTCCACAGAACCTTGCCTTAATCAGGGGCTTTGCAAGGTCTAAAAAAACACTCCTCCAGCATACAGAAGAACAGAGCGAAGAGAGGGCAGAGAGAAGCTGAGGTAGAGAGAGTACACTGAGTGAGAACTGAGAGAGAGAGAGAACGAGAGCAAGCGCTAAGAGGAAAATACACCATCCTACCCTATAATCCCCTGCTATCCCACTTGAATCCTGACAGCGTTAACCTGTTTTCATTGCGGTGAATGGAAAGAATACCAATGAAAACGCACCTATGTGCAGAGCACTTAACTGCACTGCTGCCAGCCTCCGCTCCGGGTGGCTGCACTAATATCATTCAATTATTCTGCCTGGTAATCTCCAAATAAATGTCTCGGAATCAATAATTAATTTCCCTTGTCAGTACAAACCCAATTAGTTATTATCTGTGTTTTTCTGACACAACTTTTCTTTCCTGTCGAAGTGAGTACAAAACAGCAACAATTGGACGCTAAAAACATTTAGTTGAAAACTGTGGCAAAACATTTAAGGTACAAGATGAAATACAAATCACCTCTCCCATCTTCATATTTAAGTCTTTTTTTGCTGTTATGGGAGGCGTGAAATGTCCTCAATGCCTTCAGAGGAAGAGTCTTTGTAATCAGGTTTGTCGACGTGCGGCCCGTTACAATTATGGAGTCATTATTTCTAGAATAGCCTCCAGCCCTCTGTAATCTTGACAAGTGGCATTTTCTGTTCAGTTGTTTACAGCCTCTCTCTCTCTCTCTTTCTCTCTCTCTCTCTCTCTCTCTCCATCACATACACGTGAAATGGAGCTCGTCGGGAGGAGAACCATCCCAGTGCTCGCTTCCTTACAGTTGATTACTACAGTATATAATATATTATCTACTAACAGGCCTCCAGGGGCTGGCTGGATTTGGGGAGAGATAAATTAAATTCAAATCAATAGGCAAATTAGGAGTTCGCTAAATAATGCTACTGCCTTTTGAATTGCCAAGAGAGTTGTGATTAAAGTGTGTAACCCAGTGCCAGTTAGCAAGGTCTCACTCTTTAACGCGATTATTCGGCTCAAATCCTGAGACAATTTCTGTCTAATCCAATTAAACAAAGTTGCGGTGAAATGTACGTCCACGTTGATTTTTCCTTATTAGAGACAAAACAACACATGACTTTGGGGGAAAAGCTGGCATTATGCAGAGCGGCAGAGCAAATAAAAGGGATGTTACATTACAATTTACGCCCTAAAGCGATTTGAGTCCAGGCAGGTTTCAAACTCTTTTGTTTCTCAGAGACGGCAAAATCCTCTCCATTTATTACCCACGATTCCACCTGCCTGCCAGCGTTCCCCCGCGCTCGACGCCCGCTTCTGAGCATGTCGACGGGACGCATCATTTCTCCGGCTGCGCCGAGACGAGCCAGGGATGAAGTGTGTGACAACTTGTGTTTACTCGGCTCACAATCACCGCACGGAGGAGATGGAGGTGACGCGGGGAGACGGAGCAGGGGATGGCATAAATGGTGACAAGGCAGACAGACGGATGGAGGGAAAGACGGGAAAAGAAAGGGAAGAAAAGGTGCCGGGTGTGTCATTGCTTGGCTAGACTGTGATGAGGCGCATATCTGTGGAGGACGTGGTGTGGTTGTAAAGGGGGAGAGAGAGAGAGAGGGGAAGAGAGGTCTTGGTAACCATCATCTTGGAGATCAAAGACCTGTCTGCTTGTTCTGCCTGCAGCCCTCCTCTTCGGTTTGGAAGAAGGGAATAACATAGTGGGAGGGAGGAGGGGGTCTGCATCAAGGAGCTGACTGGAGAAACTTCACTTTTTCCTGCTCAATTTGCTTCTCTCTCTCATATCCATCCTGATGCTGTCTACTTTATTAACAACAACTCCCCATCAGCCTCCCGACATGCACTCAGAACAGAGTCCGAGCTGACACACACACGCAAACACACACAGAGGGAGGGCTACAAGCGAATTACGGAGTTAATGAAGCAAAGGTCACCCGCTCTCACCCTAACAGCTGGGGGGAATCAGCGATGTGACCTTGATCTGTGCGACTCATACAGGCCACTTTGGCCAATCATCACCGCCAGCACCTCCGCTGTTCCCTTCACTTTATTCTCTTGGACTTACTCACGCGCGCACCCATACACACACACACACACACACACAGACACACAAAGATAACACCTCTTAACCCGAAAGAGGGATTAAAGAGTAGAAAAATTCATAGATATTCTCCGTAATCTTCAGTGCTGAGCTCAGTCGAGCTGAGGATTGTAGCGTCAAAGAGTACTTTGCCGAAAGTTTCCTGCAAAAAGAAAAGTTCCCCGTCTCCTCTCGACTTTGACTCCTCGAAACCGCTGGCGAGCGCCTGCCCGAAACCGCCTGCACATTTTTAGCATTCATCTCAGAGGCAGCCGAAATCCAAACATCTGCCCGTGCCAAAGCACCACCAGCAGACCACAGACGATGGCCAGCAGCGTTGAGGTATTTTAAATGAGCTCTGGGAGCAGCTCCGAGCCAAAGTGAGAAAGGAAAATCAAAAAGAGAGAGAGAGAGAGAAAGAGAGATAGAGAGGGACAGCAAGGAGCGGCTGAATGGGAGGATGAAGACAGATCCAAATTAATTCGGGGGACAGAGCCATGGCAGCATGGAAATCAATCATGACAGCTCTTTATCATATCAGAAGAAAGACATTATTGCTTATTGTACTTCTCACATAGCCAAGGGAAGCCCCAAAGTGAAAGAGGCGAGACATTTTGTGATCACCCCACTGCCAAATGGTTACTCAATTTAAATGCTAATATTAAGGTTAGCTTGGGTGTATGTGAAATTTCATAGCAGACCATGTAGTGGACATAGTAGTTAGCAGATGACAAATTAGACCCGTGTCACACTGCAAACTCAACCCGTCTCTGTGTGTTTGTGAAATGTAAGTGAGATGGGGACAGAGAGTGGGGGGGGGGGGGGCGATCTGAATGACAGCAACTGAAAAAGAGTGAAAGTCGATGTGATGTTGCGCCAAGTCAGGTTTCCCTTTCCGCCTTCCCTGGCTGCCATATATCTCCTGTCTGACGTGACATGAAGGAAATGGAGAATTTGCTGTGTAAACATGACCTCTGACCCCTGCTTATCCAATATTCCATCAGAATGACAGTCAGCCGGCCCCTCCCCACAGGAGAGTTTCCATTAGGCCCTCTCAGACTGGAGCCGTAGCGGGTCACTGTAGATGGGGGGCGGGGGGTGGCGGATTGAGGTCTCCCATGTCTTACAGCGTGACAAACAGCTAAATAAAATGTTCCTGATGGCTGCGAGACGAGGAGCCATCTGCTGGGGCCAACTCCTCAGAGACGGCTGGATGCTCGCGCGCTTGCAAATGCTCAGTCAAGGGGGGAAAGGAAGTGGAAAAGCTTCGCCTTAGTCCTAAAATTTCAGTCACGACCTTGCTTAAAAATCTGGTGCTATAGAGGAAGGCCAGGAAAAGGTGGGTCATCCTGTAGCCTCGTAATATCGTCTGCTCCCTATTGTACCCCTGGCAGTTGGAGCTTGATTCAGTTTCCTTAATCAGAAACTACTCTGCCCTTTGGGTGTGATACTAACTTTGTGCAAGAGAGAAGGAGAGAAATGGAAGGAGGGAAAGGAGAGGGAGGGGGGATTAAGTTAACAGGACAAATGGGAGTCGTATGTATTGTTGGGCTGCGCGGCCAAACAAAACACGTGTTAGGGAACTTAGTTGAGCAACCGTTCCCCGTCCATTGGCAGTTCTCGAAAAGGTTCTCTGGTATTTCTTTGGCATCGGTCCCCAGGCCTCGGATCCCTGTATGATGGCCAAACAACACAGTCCCACAACTTAAAACACACATTGCAGAGTCCGACCCAATCAGCACCAATGCAGTGATCCCACTTTATTATAGTAGAGACGGCTTTTATCATCTTTATAGTAGCTCGTATGGCTCGCATATCCAAGACGCATTGACACAAAAAAACAAAAAATGTTTATCTGGAGCATCATGTCTCAGATTTAGAGTAACATTCGAGTTGCTTCAAAGCAAAAAAGCCTGCTCGTCTCCCAGCATCATAACGGCTCATATGCATGCAGAGCGGCTCGGCATAAAGAGCAGCGTAAACGCAGCGGACTGCTGGGAGGCAGCGCAGTCGCCCCAGCTAACTGAGCAGATTTGGACCCAAGGTGCCGCTTGATAGGCTGATTAAGATGGCTGAGGCCTGCAGGAAAGACCCCCGTTTAGCATCGGAGCTTGCAGTTCAAAGAAAAAAGATCTTGTTGCATTCAGTCAATCTGTTTTTTTCTGAGTCGAGACTTCTTAATTGTCGGAGTTAGACGTGCTGTAAATGCCTGATCTTATCTGTAATCTAATTACTATAACTCAATCAGGAAGGGACTACATAACTGCACGCATAAAAAATCAATTAAAGTTCTGGTTCAGACTATAAACACGCACAGCAACAGATCAGCTATTGTTGGCACTTTTTCCCCTATAATGGCTTGCTTTCAGTAACTAGCTGGGTGGCTAATGGAGGCAAGGGGCATATAAGCATGAGTTGTCGAGTCGTGAAAGAGCTGAAATAGAGGTTGGAAATTCGGTTAATATAAACTTATCTCGACGCTATGAAGGGGTGTTTATGTCTTTGTCTCACCTGAGTAGTGTTTAATAAAGAAAAAGGGGCTGCATTCAAAAGCACCACTCACACTCTGTCAAACTCCCAGCCATTGGAGTGTTTTCATTTCCACTGTAAATTGCACTGGGACTTAAGTGTCGGGGAGTGTGTGCATGTGTGTGTGTGTGCGTGTGCGCGTGTGTGATACGTGCCTGGTGAGTAGAAAGGAGTCCTGTAGTGGAGCACCGTCTACCAGCCTCTCTCATGTCCCACTGAGAGGGCAAGATGCCATCAGCAGATGCTCCGATCTGTTTATAAGGGGACATGGAGTTAAATGAGATCGGAGGAGAGTCAAATAGTCAAACAGCTTCTTTCTGTATCTGTCTCTTTCTTTTTTCGCCTCGCCGTGTAGTGATAATTCACTGAGGGCTCGCTGCGGTAAGCAGATATATGCCTTTTTGGGTGTGTGTGTGTGTGTGTGTGTGTGTGAGAGAGAGAGAGAGAGAGAGAGAGAGAGAGAGAGGCAGAGAGGCATGGCACCTTTTAAATGTGTTTTTAGAGCTGGTCTCTA
>JAOXYL010000105.1:17279370-17289446 GCA_028564955.1 Terapon puta
GAGAGAGAGAGAGAGAGAGAGAGAGAGAGGCAGAGAGGCATGGCACCTTTTAAATGTGTTTTTAGAGCTGGTCTCTAAAGTGAGTCAGCCCAGAGTGACAGAGGAGAAGTGAAAAGACTGTGGAAGGATCTGCTGGACGCCGAGTATATCTCATTATCAGTCGACACTGTGTACAGTAGATTTCTTTATAGAGACGTGGGGCCGGGCCGTGATCTGTCTACACACCACTTGGCAGGCCAGGACACTACGTCTCTACCGGAATGGAAATCAAGCCATTCAAGTGCTGAGACACTCGGGACCCGCTTTGTCCTCTGTTTTATGCTACTTTAATGTACAGCTGAAAGGGAGAAAAGCCAAGGCCGGAGAAGAAGACAACTTTGTGAGAGGAGAAAGCCGGGCCTAGCTGTCCGTGGGAGGTGGTGGCTGCGGTCCTGTGCACATTTGTATTCGATGTAATCTCCATTTTTTTTCTTCTCTGCGTCGCACTCGTCGTGAAAGCGAGAATAATGTCGCTGTGGGGTTTTTTTCTCAAGCCGATTGAAGCCTAGGATAAACAGTTTTACTGCCCAACTGCCTCCCTGACATTTAGAATCAGAGAGGCGAAAGAAAAATAGCACAGATACAAGATGCCTGGAAAAGGGAAGATGGAGAGGAGCACCAGAAACACCCGTAACAGCGGAGACCGTCAAAACTGCAGCGGAGTCGGGCTGTGCCTGATGTGAACATAATTTTTATTCACAGTCACTCTGCAGGTGATTAACACCAAAGCCCTGTAGCCTCAACTTAAGAAATGTCAAGAGAACATCAGTCCTCACTTCACAGGAGATCCTTTTGTTGCACTGATATATTCAGGGAGGGATGACAGATGGCACGCCCATGCCCTCACCCTTGTCGTATCATTACTTAATCCCTTCGGTAGCAATTACCTCTGAGGGGGACAAAAGCCGGTGCCAGGCAACTATTACTGACATGGCAGCTCAATGAACAACAGAGCCCGCTTTTCTATAAGGCCAATTTGCAGAGCAGCCGCAACGAGACCCGGTCTAATGAAGGGAAATGTTTAGATCGGCAGACACAGGCCCACAGTCACGCAGGCAGGAGCTGAACATCTCAGCGTGAAGCGAGAGCAAAGTGAGGGAGAATTTTACAACAGAGGGGCTCCGTGGCTCTGCGTGGCAACGATACATCATGCATGCACGTTGGAGGAGCGGGCGGGGAGCGGAAAACAATGCAAAGTGTGCAGGCGCTGATTAAACGCAGGAGAGAGCGCACGGAGCAAAGCCAGAGCGCGGCTGCAAGGGCACAAGCTAGACCGTCTGAAAGAGCCATTGTGACAGCAATGGATGCGGCTTCGTAATGAGAAGGGACAGGGCAAATAGGAGGGCAAAGCTAAAATGTCAGGGCGCAGGGTGCAGGGGACACACAGGGCCGGGATGGCAAATCATGCACGGCGGTGAAGGGATGAGGGGTCACAGGATGTCTGCACACTCTGCAGGTTGTGTGCTGGAGTCAGCAGTGACGGAGCAGTCCCCCTCCCACACACACACACACACACACACACACAGTGGCCAGGACATAAACTGTCTCCCAAAACCACAAGACGCTTCGTTTCAAAAATACTCAGCAAAACGCTGCTGGGAAAAGCGAGGAGAGACAGACAGGCAGTGACACCGATAAATCACAGCAGGTAGGCATCTTGTGGCATATCATGCTCCTAATTTGCCGGCACTCTGGCACAAGGGAGAGGAGAAGACATGAGTTTGAGGAAATTGCTATGAAAAATGAAGATAGTAATTAAGATAGAAAAATGTTAAAAAGATTGAGACAAAGTGGTTCCTTTAAAACAATTATACAACCGCCTTCCTCCCCGAGTGAAAATGAGGCCCCCAGACTGACAGTGAGAACAAATGAGGCGGCGGGGAAGCGGTCGGGGTTCGTTTGGGGACGGCGCGGATGTTAATCATTTCCACCACTGGTTTACAAGAACCCAGCATGCTTTGTCTGCCAACGCTCCCACACCGTTTATTTACCCGTACTCATCAACATTCTCCCTCTGCTGCATGAAAAAAAAAAAAGCACCGTCGACGGAGAGACGTGCACAACAACGTGTGCACACACACACACACTCATTTATTTCCCAGAGGAATTATATCCTGTAGGTGCAAATCCAACAGACAGAGGCCGCAGGGAATCTCCTGTAAAGTGCACGGCGTGGGGGGAAAAAATGCCCATAAATGACAGAATATACGCTGAACATGTATCAACGGCTGACGGCACATAAAGTAAATGCAGTGACTTATGATAAGGGAGACTTCTCATCCTTCCACAACAACCACAACAACAAAAAAAATTCAGATGATACTGGAATTGTTACCTCCCCCCACTCGGCCGATAAGATTCCCAGCCTTTGTTGCTGCAAGAAAAGCAAACAGCCTCAAACTACCTGCAAGATTTTCCTCTCCGGAGTGTCTCTCACGCGGGGAGGGAGAGAGCAGACATTCACCTCGTTCATGTTTATCAGCCTGGAGAATCGTTTTTAGTCTTTTTGGTTAATTAACTAAGTGATGTCTCTAGGCCCTGTCTGCGCGCCACTAGGTGCCAAACTCCATCAAGCCACCTAAGTGTCTCAAGCACTGTAACTTCACGGAGACCGCCCCTGGTCTCAGGATGATAATTACAAAAGCGACAGGGGGTAGAGAACATGCACACGCCGAAACGATTACAAAACATGCAAAGGGGGAGCACTGCTTTCCCCTCAGCTCTTGTTTCCTCCATCCTCACGCCCGCTCGTTTACCCGTCTCGTCGGCTCTTCTGCGGTTTAGCCTAATTTAATGGTTTTCAAGCCTTTACGCCTTTATCTTCCTTCTCTTCTCTTCGGCTGTAATCTCGTGGCCACTCCGCTCAAAAAGCCCCACTACATCCCGGGCTTGGCCAAGGAGAGCAGCGACAACCTTCCTCCAAACTCTGGCAATCTCCCTCATTTATTCGAGCTCATTCTTCTTCTCCACCTCATGCTGTTCTATCCGCTGCTCCAAATTCTTCAATTTGCCCTGCTGGGTCTTGGCAAGAGGCGACCGCAGCCTTCCTCCAACCAAACTTCGATTGGCCCACTTCAGGCTCTCACTCTCGGGCCCTTTATATCGTTCCCTTCCTGGCATGTACCAAGTTGCATTCTTCCAAAGGCACTTATGCGGCAATGGAAATAATTCTGGAAGTGACCCAGGCTCTTCTTCTTTTTGTGCCCCAGCTGACGCCCACAGTGAGAACAGAGGAGAGGAGGAACTTGTTGTAGTATGGCCTTTGGACAAACTCCAGGTCAGCTGGACGGTGGGGCAGAAAACTCGACAGAAAACACTAACACACACACACATACACACACGCACACACAGACAAACACTGTGCTTTGTTTCTTGTGAAAGCAGCACTCTGCTCAGCTTGGTACAAAGGTCCCTGTGGAGAGGCACACAGCTTCTCTGGCCGAGCTGGTCTTCTTCCAGTTGAACTCACAGACTATAGTAAGTGAGGGCCATTACCCCTCATTCACTGTCACTGACCTGAGACTTACACTGCGATACCGACGCCTTCACCTGCTCCACTGACTCTATTGACACAATCTAGATAATTGTTTCTGATAGCCAGGGGCTTCAATCAGGTCAGCGCCGAGAGGACAGAGGGCAACTATACAATGACATGAGAGAAAGGACTTCAGCCAGTGTCCAAGATTGGGGCTCATTCTTGTCTTGCTTTCACACCAAGGGGACGAATGTGACATTGAATCAAGCAGCGCCTTTCATTTTGGTGCAGCCACGCAAGCCATTGTGCCGTGAACTAACCCGATTTCTCAAGTTCAAGTTCAACACATTTGTGCGGGAGGGATCCATGACGCACGGCCAACCGCAGCGCTGACAGCAGGAGGGTGAAAAGACAAAGCTAATTTCATTGCAGAGAAGAATGGGGGAGAAGTTAATTGTGCATCTATTAACTGCTGGAGTAACTTTACTCTGATCGTACCAAAACATGGCCAGATAATCCCAGTCACGGCAAATATAAGACCGTACGGGACTGTCTAATTACTTTGCATAATGCAATTTAATAGAACTGGACCCATCAAACTGAACAACCTCTCTCGGGTAGTAAAGACCAAAATAAAGACAAATCTTTTCAACTTAATGAAAACAAATAAATATGACATGTTCAATTTCAAGATAGTCTCAGGCTTTAGTTGTAGGTGCAGACTCGCCACACAGTAAGTACATTTCCATCGACTCCACCGTGAGATGTGTCAGTGGTTTTTATATGTAGGTCTGCAGACACTTCAGGGGGAGGGGGGGCGGAGCCTCATGATGGTCCACCCTGCTCCGATAATATCTAGGTCCCTCTCACAAAAGGCGTCGGCCATCTGAAGCGGAGACTTTTTTTTTATTATCGCCCAGTTAAAGCGCCAGTTTGAATTTCACACGCTGACACACACCATTACATCAGAGGGGGGTCCTGGGCCATTTGCTCCGCTCTCCTAGAATAACTGATTTTTGAGCCTTAACACTCCGCGTAGTATCTTGAGAACTCATTTAGGGCATGATTAAACTATTGCTACTATTATCACTAATGTCTTAATTCACTGAGTTAATTCCTTTGCTACTGCTTTATTTTAGAGCCTGCAATTGTAAACTTGACTCTCACTTCTAAATGTGCCCCTACACTATAAATAAAGATTGACTCAATTAGGCAGATGGGATCTCTGTTCTATATTAAGCCTACTGTATACAGCTAATAGTGGGAGGTTGGTGCTCTATATTAAGGACCATATAGCTTAAAAATACACCAAAACACAACAACAAGCAGGCTCAGAAGGATTTCCATTTTGCTATTCTGAGGGAAGCTAAGGGAAGCAGATTTTTCTGAAATAACAAGCTATTTATGTTGCGTTCCAGTTGTAATGAAACAAATAATGGCTGTAGTCGGGACAGCGCGATGGCTCTGGGGGTTTGTGTTTTCCTTTCCTCTGAAGTCTGTCTGCATTTTAAACAGTCTCTGCACAACATCTAATTATCACAAAAATGGCTTATACGTTAAGCGTTATTACTTTTTTCACCCATTCGGGAGACCACTTAGTGCACTGAGTAGACCAAAACAGTCATTTTCTAGTTTACACATATTTCCTAGTTTTCATTCCTAGCGAGATATTTTGTGCATTGCTTTGATCTCTCTCTAACAATAAAGGCAAGACGAAACATATACTTTAAAAACAATGTGCTGCAGGAGCGCCACTGCCTTTCGTATGAAAAAAAAACTGTTAAAAAAGCTGGATCTGCCTCGCTTGCTTGCTTGTTGACAAAATATATTTCCTGCCAGGAAAACCTTTCGAAAACAGTTTATTTGGATACTTCTCTGCTGTTCACTCGGTTGCATAAAGTTGTTCTCCTTCACATTTCAACAGTCAAGAAAGGTTAATTAAGTGTGTGATCAAAACCATCAGCGATGGAAAAAAAATCACTTCTGAAAAAAATCTCTCCTTCACGAGCAGAGAAACAACACTGAGACAGCACACCAGGGAGTGCGAGCGCAAACACGGCCTCACATACTAAATCACCGTCTAAATAAGATGGGAATCCATTTCTGACAGAGAATGAGATGTCAAAGGTCTGCGCACAGCCGTCAGAATGATCTAAGACACAAATGACTCAACACGAGTGGGCATTCTGATTTTTCACACTTGTGTGCCAGTAAACACTTTGGCCGGTTGGCTCACGACTGTGGCCCGCTCCTTCCAAGTGTATAATCAGTCACATTAATGAGAATGGTAATGTGATGCAGAAGAATTAGTCCAGGTCCTGAGGGTTGAGTCTCTGGGGGGCTTGGAAGAGAAACTAGCCGCCTTGGCTGTAGACTCGCTGAGCCTTAAAAATAAGCAGCCCCGCTCGGAGCTCTCCGAAGCAAGGCTACCGAGACGCCTGACAACAATAACAAAATGTCCTGACGTATACACACGGACCAAATAACAACATTTGTGCCTCTGAAACCACGTTGACGAAATCAGTATTGCTCTACTGCTAATCATGCTGACGTGAGCTGTCGAGGGGAGTTGAAAAACAGCTAGAGTATTTCCATGTGGGAGGATTTGTATTTACGAAAAAAAGAAAAAAAAAACTCATCTATTTCTATAACTAGTCTCCCTTGTGTGTCTGTGTCCCCTGGCACTTAAATGAAGGAGAACTAGTTCACCAAAATACAGCGCTGGCACTGGGACAGTGTTCTGCTTTAAGATTTATCACTACATCCACTTACGCAGGCACCCCTAAGCCTCAAGTCTGACTAAATATCAACTCCTTGGTGAAAACATCAGTGGTTGTTAGAGCTGAGCTGCTTTTAGAGGCCGGCTGTGTGTACTCAAGCACTTGTGCTAAAGCTTTTGTGCATGTGTGTTTTGTTGTTGTTTTTATTCAGTTTGATTGGTCTCTCTCTCTCTCTCTCTCTCTCTCTCTCTCCAGGCTCTTCATTAGTTTGTGCATGGATACTAATGAGTGATACCGAAAACTTGCCAGAGGCTCAGCTTTACTCCTCTACCCAGCCCAGGGTGGCCCGTGGTGAGCATCACCTCTTAGCTTCTGTTTTTGGGTTGGCTGGCTGCCTGGTGTAGCCGGTGGTGCTAAGGTGCATTAATGAGCCACTGAGCCAACCGTGAGCGTGTGTGTGTGTGTTTGTGTGTGTGTGTGTTGTGTATGAAAAGATGTGCGTGATGAAAGATGAGTCCTCAGGCTTCCACTCCACACTCCCCGCTCCTCTCCTCCTGTATCCACTATCCAGGAATCTATTCATTTCAATCAGGTGAGTATCCCAGCAAGAGTCCTTGATTGCTGGCAGAGAGGGCTCCTTCACAAACACACACACACACACATACACACACACACACACAAACGCATGCGTTCCACTCATTTCCCTATCTGTTCTGTTTCACACCTCTACATTTGTAATCCTCGCTCATTTGTAATTTTGCTTCTGCATGTTAGCCTCAAGAGAGAGAAACTAATTTCAGGAGTGAAAAGGGATTATCAGATGCAAACGAAATCTCCCCACCTCCAGACAAAGATATTGATGTAGACTTTTCAGGGGAACAAAAAAAGAGTCTCAAAGCCTGCTTCAGCCTGGATGGCAACTCTTAAGGAAGAAGCAAGTCAACTGCCACGCTGGCAATTACTTCTTATCTGCGCCGGGGAAAGCAACTTGACAATGGCAAGGAAATGCTGAGATGATGGCCCGTAAAACACAAGGAGAGGTGGCTGCAGAGAGCATAATCAGCAACCCCACGTTCCCTTTTTGTGAATTTTGTGAAAGACTAAAAGGCAAAATATATAAATAAGAAGCAAGGCAGCAATGGAGGGTCTTTGTGTGTGCATCTGTGTGTGTGTCTGTGTGTTTGTGCACATGTCACATAAAGACAAAAAAAAACATGCTATGTGCAACAACTGAGGAGTGTGTTATTATATTAATGAAGGCTCCGTCCTCTCCTCTGTGGACTGACTCAGACCTGCCAAGCAAATAATCCCCATCACATTTTCACTGGCCTCATTGTATTAATGCCAGACCAGGCAGAAGACGCTATTATATTAGCTGGTGGCCACCTACCTTTACACACAAGCAGAGGCATATACATACACTTCTGACACACAAAACCCTGCCTGCTTGACTACTAAACAAGCTGAGGAAACCATGGAGACACGCGCAGAGAAGTCGGAGGAGACAGAAGATGAAGATGTTTTGGAGCCAGCTGGTTAAAGCCGGCAAGACAGTAAATTAACCATCTGATTAAGATTTGAAAAGCGGCAAAGGAAATGAACATAATGCATCCAATTAACAGAAGAGACTGCAATAAATACTGAGCTTCCAGCAGTCGCTACCTCTGTCTTGAAAACAGCTCCGGAGAGCAGCGATTTTGCTGTCATCTAAGCATCATTTATCCTGTGTAGTTGCTGCATTTGGCGATTTCACCTGTAATGTCACAGGCCAGTAAAACAGAGATGAGAGGCAGTGAGGAAAGGTTGACGAAGAGACAGACAGAGTAATTGGTCCAGATGTCTTTAAAGCCTTACCTTATGAAAGGGGACAGAAATCTGAACTAAAGAGCAAACAGCCCTTGAGCTTTCCCTCCATTACGGCGTGAGCCGGGAGCTGTCCCCTTGTTATGGCCTTAGCCCTGCAGAGCTTCAAAGCTACTTTGTTGTGGCCATTAATGGCGCTGATGACAGCAGAAAGGAATCTCTATGCCAGGTGAAGCGGCCCGAGCCAAAAAACTGAAAAAGAGGGCGAGACAAAAAAAAAAAAAAAGAATAAACGCTGCCCACCAGAGAGGAGCAGCGCTGTCCGGCAGGCAAGCTATAACAACTAAAAACCTCATTCAAGAATAACCGCCATCTTTAACATTTGGCAAGAACAGTGCTCACCAGTGTTCCTGTAACTAAGCACTCAGCTCGTCCCCTCAGGGTAGGACAATTAAAAAAAACACTCACTGAGAGTCATCAATAACGTAACAGAATTGAGCAGAAATAAAATTGCTCCATTACTGGGTCGGAGCATGTCAGGAAGGCAGGAGGCCGGTCTGAATGCTTATTCTCTGCTGCATGGTTCTGCGATGATTCGGGTATTTTTGGCCAAGCCCTCTGTTTACTTGCTGTTACAGCAACAACACGCCTTTTGTTGCTCCTCTTCTCCAACATGCATGCAAGTGGAAAGCTAATGCTCTTTTCCCTTGTCACAGCACCCTTAATGTTTCATGGTACATGACATATCTCAGACCTGCAAGAGCTGGCTCTCAGACATTTTCTGTCTTGTTTATTACTTCAGTTTAGACTCTGGGATCGAGTTTCCCTTTACCACCGCCGCTGCCGCCGCTGCAGCGAGCCAGGGGAGAGCATGGCTGGTTTTTGAAATGAAACAGACAGAGCAAGCACGGCTATTTATAAGAAGCGAGCGGATAATTGTTGAAAAGGTTAGAGCAGACGCAGCAGGTAACAAGTGAGCTGCGTGTTGATGCAACAGGATGTCAAGGCAGCGTGGTGATGATGTTGCCGGCTAAGGACAGGGACAAAAGAGCACTTGCCAAAAAGAGAGAAGGGCTACTAATGAAGAGTCAAAATCAATACGGCCTGATCCCTGAAACAAGCAAACTAGAATCAACAATTTAACATTTTGGCATGATTAAAAGGCCAACACGGAGACATTTTAAGCCCACAAGGTGCCACAGCTCCTCATACTATATTAGACGAGCAGCCAATACACAAATACAGCAAAGAACACATAATGACAGCAACTAACCAATGTTTCCGTCTACCAGCGTCAGACAAACCATACAGTAACATCCTATAACAGGGATAAAACAACTGAGCGCTCAAATGTCAAGGAGGAGGATTAGAGGAATGTTTGAAGTGTTGTCACATCAAACATACACCAGCATAAACTGGAAAAGGGAAACTTTTTAAAATAGTTTTTTGTGTTTATTTAGTCTGTATATACACAGAGAACTTCCCACATTGGCAGAGACACCGCTCACATACCCAGACAAAGACACAGGATGCGCCTACATCAGCGCTGGGAAGAGAACGGCGAACGTGACGAACAAAAACAGAGCCGGATTGCTCAACAGCGGAGCATTGTGGTTACCGTAACAGACATGTTTAAAATGATGCCAGTTAAACGAACGTACTCATGGCATAAATGCACATTCCCACAGAAGGGGGGCTGAATATTCTGATTATTTATGTCCTCATTCACTCACTCACAAATTAGCCTGTCTGCTCACCGGAAGACTCCTAAGATTCCTCGTCCGCCAACATCCCCTCTACATGTGTCTCAGCAACCCGGAGAATCTAAGGCAGTCCAACTCAGACACCTAAAGGACCATGTTTCATCGGATGACAGAGGCTGATAAATGTCTGACCGACCGCCAAATCCAGCGATGTGCTACATGAGTCAAGCACAAACACTCCTCCGTCGTGCAGATATGCGTTTGCACATGTATCCATCATCGCCATGTGGGAGGTGTGTGTGTGTGTGTGTGTGTGTGTGTGTGTGTGTGTGTGTG
>JAOXYL010000105.1:17348050-17369023 GCA_028564955.1 Terapon puta
GAGAGAGAACACTGATAATTAAATATTAAACGTCATAAAACATTACTACATCATGTGCTTTTTTGAGAACGATGAATTCTGAGTAAGAGAGAGGGGGGAGCGACACAAATGAAGGGTGGCACAATGGATCAGTAGGGAGTGAAGACACGACAGAAGAACAGCGGGAAGAGGCAAGAAAGGACAGAAAGAAGCTTCTATTGTGAGCTTGTGAACAATGGGTCCGACAGACCATAACCTCGAATGCACTAATTTGCCTTTTATCTCACGGATAACAGTACGACCAAGAAGGAAAGTATTCTGAGTAAAGCAGCGGTACCTTTCCTCCTCACTGAGCTGAGCCTGGCTCTTAAACCAGCGGAGGAAAGCCGGGTCTGGAGTCAGACAGTAGCTGTTGCAGGCCGACTGGAGCAGCTTGATCTGAGCTATCACCTCAAACTCCTGCAAAGACAAAGAGAGAGGTTCCAACATTAGACCTGTCAAACTTCAAACACCGTCGGCCGCCGATGTGTTGTAATCGTGTCGGAGGGCTGCACTCACCCTGCGTCTCTTCTCAAAGTTGATCAGACCACCCTGCGGAGGACACAAAGAGCACGCTGTCAGATCCTGGACATCACATACCAGCGGGAGCTTAGACAAACAGCATTAGGTGGACCGCTCCAAAAATGTGCGGCCAAAATTCCTCACGCACTCATGGAAACTTACGCCCCACTTTCTGACAGCGCTTACACAGACACAGGCCCTCAGATCTGCTGAGGTGTGTAAATTCGCAGACACATGATCTCAAATATCGAAGCACACAGACATACACACACACACACACATACAGCAGGTGTCAAGGATTTTTCTCTTCTTACCTCTACTAGGTCAGGCAGGGCTGTATCCAACATGGTCAAGTCTGTTAGAAAAGTCCCCAAGTACGGTATCGTTCCTTGCATTGCACCCTGTGAAGAGAGACAGTTTTTTTTTATCTCTTTGAAACCACAATTAGTTTAAATAAACACTTCAAGGACACCACAGTAAAGCCAGAGAATAATTTACACTGTGGTTTATGGATGCCAGGGTGGGTTTTGTAAAATACAACACAGGCTTAATGCGAGAACAGCACATAGTGCACTGAGTAAACAAATCCGAGCGTGTGGCTTCATCATTCTGGGGAGGCTAGAACTCACTTTGCAGTACACTGCTTTAGAGGAATGTGTTGTTTAAAATTGTAGAGTGCTATTTTAGTACCCTTTGAAAAAAAATAGCCATTTGTTCGACTTTTAGCTGGCCAGTATTTGTCTCACCATTTCCTTCTGCAACTGTAGTCTCTTGTGGGTGCGTTTCTGGTGCTCCTTGGCACAACTCTCCAAACTGGCAAACTTTGAAGTGCCTTCCTGTCGGTGCAAACAAAGCAAATGCAGCTTCAGTCCTTGAGGTTCCAATCAGTGAATGGATATTGACGCAGAGGACACTAAATCTAAATGGACTCATTCATAATGATGAGCTTTGAACTCACCCTCATGAGGAGCTCTCTGCTGGTCAAGTAGTTGTTGTGGTCGGAGAAAATGTCTGACAGTTCCTCAAAGGTCTGCATGCTGTCTCTGTCAAGCATAGATTCATGTTAACTGAGGGTAATGGGTTAAAATAAACATCCACAACAAACATCTAATAGATGCTGTCAAACGGATTCTTTTATAGACTGATTAAGATTATCTGCATAGTTGAGAGGCTGGAGGCTTACTTGTGCACACAGGCCCATGCCCTCTTCAGCCTGTACAGGGGGTTGGACTGCAGCGCAGATACGATAGCTCGCAAGGACGAGAAGTTTTTGCGTATTCGACACTCCTGTTTGGAGACAATAAAGGACAGTCAGGACATGGCCCATTTGCTTGTGTCATATGTAAATGCATTAATGTGTGTTTCTTCCAACCTGAGCTATGTCTATCCAGCGCTGTATGATCCGTGCTCTCACATGTGGTCTGATCTGTCTGTGTTTCAGCACTGTGCTGACCACGCAGGCCGCCACGGCGTTAAACTGCGTAATGGTGGCACGAATGGTGGGGGCGCTGTGCTTGTTGTCCTTCTTATCCCTCTGGGACCAGATGGAGCCCAGGCAGTGGTGGGGAACAACCTTTTTGAACAGCAGCTGGAAGAGGAAGAACGTTCTGATGTTAGTTCGATGACACTGAAAAAAACATGGCAGGGCTGTAACCTGCATAACCTTTCCTTCCCGACACAGCTCACGCTGCCAACCCGCCCCGGTTTCCATCTCATTTCCCTCCACTTACCGCATCCATGTAGGTCAGTTGCTCAGCCACCAGGTCGGACTCAAACGACACAAAATCCTCCTGGACCTCGATCTCCACTTCCTCCTCCTCCCCGAGGCAGAAAGAACCGTTGCCATGGAAACCAGCTAAAGGCAGGCAAATACACACAATTTGACTCAGTGGAGAGTTGATAGTTCAGATGCAAAAATAAACAGTAGTGCATGGAAAGGAAGAACTATATTTCTATAAATAAGATATGTTGTTAATTACCGTCAGTGTCGTCCATGTTGGCCTGACTCTGCAGCTGCTCCAACAGACCCTCTGCCCGTCTAAGAGCCTCCGAGCCTGGCAGGGCCCTGCGCAGGTAGTCCATCAGTCTGTGAAGACAGGGGTAGTCAGGAGGCTCCTGGAAGTCTTCAGGACACTGGTCCAGCCAGGCACGCAGGATTGAGGCCAAGACACTGTGGAGAAAGCAGGGGAAGATTTAAGTGTGATGGACTGTTAAGAGAGCTGGCAATGATAGAAAGGCAGGTGTGTTAAGTCAGCTATACTGCTGAAAGTTACGAAAAAAAAGTTATCTATTGAAAGCTGGCCATATGGAAATGATAGCGATGAACATATAAAAATGTAGCTCACTTTCTGATGGCTCCATTGGTTTCAGAGCCGTGGCATTTGCTGGTGTCCTGCTCATTTTCTTCCACATTTCCATACCTGGAAGTAAATCACTTAAAGTCAGCAAAAAAAGTTTGGTGAATGCACAAGTTTGGCTTTATGCAGCACCTTTCTCTGCCCTCACCTGTCCAGCAGTAGCTGCAGTACAGTCTGTGTGCTGGCAAAGGCTCTGTAGGTAGACAGGAAGATGGAGGTGTAGGTGAGGTCGTTGTCTCCAAACGCTGTCAATAACGTCTCCACCAGACGCTCCAGTGTTCCAGCGCGGATACTTCGGATCTTGCAAGTCTCCAGCTGGCTCACAGTGTGGCCGGGAGGAAGACGATCCCCCTCCGCCTAAACACACACGAGCACACACAAACACATATCATTACACTGTGTGAAGTGAACCGAGGGGTGTGAAGTGGACTGAGGACTGCGAGTACGCATCGCAGTGACTCGGCTGATGCTTTTCTTATTTCGGTCTGGATGCACGTCATCACAGAATAATATGTGCAATGTGTCAGGCTGTCTTGGTTGCCATCTCCCACATTTAATAACAGAACACAATAATTTCATGACTCACTACAGTTGACTTCAGCTTTAAGATGTGAAATTACAGGAGAGGAATTCATCGGGGGAAAAAAAAAAGATGGAGGAAACTGTAAGGACAATCGTGACCTATATTTAATACAGATTTCTCCAGATGTGTCCGACTATTGTGTCTACTGGGAAATAGAACGTGGGGTTTCAAAAACAGGCGAGGGGAGGGGGGGGAGTAGAAGAAGAGGTGGCACAGAGACGTCGAGAAAGAGACCTTGGTGAAGTTAGCACGCTACAACAGGAAACGCTCCAATCTGCTTTTAATCACGGCAGGCCCCTCCTCCACCGTCCCTCCAGACAGAGAGGAGGACAGCAGCAGAGTCGAGCTCTCCCACCTCTCCCCTCTGATAACAACTCGGTACACCAAGTAATATCATTCTTTAACTTTGTGAGCTGAACCACTGTGCAGTTTCTCACACACACACACACACTCATATGCAACCAAACCTGCTAACTACTGCACATACTAAACAATATATCAGTGTAAGCCCACAATCCCCCTGACTGTAATGGCTGTTATTTGCTCACAATTGACTGTTTATAGTAAATAGATGTCTCAATAGAGGTCACTCTCTTTTCTATTTGACTCAATAGACAGCACCGCATTAAGTACCCACATTGTTTTAATTAGCTTGAATACAGTTGGCAGCTCATGCCGTTGTCAATACATCAATACAGTTGTAAGGCCTCAGAGCCGTTATCTATTTCTTCTTTCATGCATCAGCCCTCAAGCCCCATGGCAAGCACAAAGGAGTAACAGTGATAGAGACAAGCCAACGACACAACAGCTTGATTTTCTTTTCTTGTAAACAAAGGAAAACCCCGTAAATCTGACTTGTAATTTCTGTTACGCCGGGTTCAAGCATTCCTTTGGTTCTTCCTGAGAAAACACATGAGAAACTAAGGATAATGCCCCTAATTGGCCCTTCTGTGCAGTATAATAATATACTGTACAACATCTTATTATGCTGATATAAACAGCTCAGTATAGGAAACGTGCTGGAAAAAAAAGCACAACCCAAGGAAAAGCTTTTAATACTCCCCCCATTTTTTTTGTCATACCAGCGTTTTATAAAACGCTGCCGTACAGGGGAGGGAGCAGTTTTGTTGGCAGCTGGGAAAGTCAGGAAATCACATGCTTTGGCTAAACAGTCCAGGTCTGGTGAAACTGTTGATTTTCAGCAGGCAACTAAAAGGTGTTGTCTAAACTGGGAGATTTATAGCTCAAATGTTAAAACAACAGCCCTGCTGGAGTACAATGCTGAGAGACGCCCCGCAGCTGAAAGACACGGTCTGCTTTAAACAATGGAGATTTGGTTCTCTGTTCTCGAGCTCGGCATCAGCTCGCAGTTCACATTTTGCACTGCAACAGGTTAACCGGGTGGAAAAAGCATCAAGACTTCATATGTACAATCCATTTTTTTTTGCCGAGGCTTTGGAGTTCCTCTTTGGAAAAGCTTTGTCAGCTGCGATTCTGCCACACTGTGAGACATCAGATGTGCCTACTCACCCCGAGCCATCGCGCTCCCTTGTTGGCCGCCTGCTGAATCTGAACCCTCTTCAGTGTCACATTGTAGATGGCTCCTTCCTCGACTTCCTCCCCCCAGTCCTGCACCGAGCTCTGAGGGGAGACAGTGACAGGGAAAATGTTAAAAAACCCGGACAGAGAGCGAGAAGAGAGCTGCATTTAGGGCAGAAAGGTCCAACTATTTCTTCTACATAGCTGCAGGCCGCAGAGCTCGTGTCAACAACAAGTGTCATTTCAACAGTTTAATAAAATAGGAATTGACTTTTTTTTGGAAACTTTTCTGAGAAAAGCAGAAGAAGGAATCAGAGGGGGAAAAACACAGAGCCACAGCACTCAAACAAACTAGTAAAAGAAGTACTTAAGTGCAGTAAAACATCAAGACTGACCAACTCCCCAACCCCCACCATTGCAGTCTGCCAGGCCTCCCTCCCTGTCTTTACTCCCTCTTTTATTCCCTATCCATCTCTTTCACCGTGGCCTGGCCTCTCTGGAGGTGAAGTCAGAGCTGGACCGTTTTCCCGGCGCTCAGAAAGCTGGAGATAAGAGCCAGACTGGATGAAGCCTCTCATAATACAACACGACATGTGCATCATTTTCCCCCCACTGTTAACACGCCTTTGTCTGTTTGTCTGCCTAATTGTACAAGCCAAGAGAGGCTGATTACAAATCTGTGCCTTGAGAGCACAGCCATAACACTAAATGGGTTTTGCGCTCATCTTGCCCCATATGCACCGTGTCTGTCTCTGGTTGTAAATCACTGACAAACAGCAGAGCGCATAAACAAAGAGAGGGGACTGGAGTGGACTCAAAATACAAAACTCCTGCTCAGAGAGAGCGTGCGCAAACACAGCCGGGGATATGCTGAGACATCAACATATGGAGACAGAGACAAAAACAGAGGCAGAGACAGCGAAGGAGAGGGACCGGCCAAATATAAACACCACGCATGCAGTATTATGGCCAAATCCTCACACACACACACACACATACTCAGGCTGCAGCGGCCAAGATCACTCTCGCTTGTCCCCGCTCTCACTTACACAGCTCAATGGCAAAGTCCAGGCTATTCCCCAAACAGAAGGGCTGCAAGAAAAGAGGTCAAGGTTCAAAGTCGCCGTTAACGGGCTCAATGGATGGTCCTGAAGGCCTGTGGCGTTCAGCCATGACTGGGCCGTGTTTGGGTTTGAACAGAAACATGTGATGCCAAGATGAAAAGAAAGCCCAAACCAAAAGAGAAAAAAAAACACACACAAGAGGGAAAGAAAGGGAGAGGAGGAGTGAAAAGAAGGATTTTAACTGGCTCTGGTGGATAAAACCAGCGAGCACGTCTCTGCTGTTGCATGTCTCTCATCTGAGAAAGGCCTGCATGTACCCTACCCTGCTCAGCATCTTGTCTTAAGGTCAGCAACCTCAGTTAAAGCCTGTCTCTCTGCCTCTCTGGCCGCCGCTGGCTGCAGGCTGGATGGCTGGCGCAGAGACAGATAAATACATCAGTGCATGAGTCATGCAGTCCACACACTCCCAAAACAATAGCGGGAGGTCTTTCTGTGCTGGCCAGCCGGGCTGCTGAGTTCACAGTCTGCACACACACACACACACTGAGCCTGTTTTTTGTCAGCAACAGAACTGGAGATGTTTTTCAGAGCAGGGTTTTTCTTTAAAAAAAAAAGGCCTCTGCTGGGTTTGTGCATCAAATTCAAGGCTTGTTGTGAGCCAAAGTTGCATGAAAATGGAAAGCAAGTCTGTCACATTGATATTTGCATTTACCACAGAAAGAGGAGGAAACATTGCACAGCAGCCAGGGATGAGTTTACCGAGAGCGCAGCCTATCAAGTGACCCTGGGCACGGTGTAAACATGAGCTGTTTACTCTGCACTAACTTCAGACGAACACAGAAGATGCTCCAAAAAAACAAAACAAAAACAAAGTGCACACCAAGAGGAGCAGAGACTCAAACAGTGCTAATCTGCCTATCAGCCCATCAGCCGTGTGTGAAACAATACTCCCAGAATAACAACAACAGTTGTGTTAAATCACTGGCGCTGATCTGTTGGCTTTTGTGTTTTCCTCGCCTGGACGCAGCTGGGACCCGTGGAGAGACACGGGGGCCTCGCCAATTGTTCCCTCTCTGCTCCACTGCGGGCCCCCAGACAAAAGTTTTCATATCCACCGTCAGGGGAGGGGAGGGCCAGCGGATCCAGATCATATTCTGGCTTTGTCTTATTTCATCCTCCCCACGTTTCCCCACCTCGGCGCGTCATCTTTACGCACAGGCGATGTGGGTTAAACTGGATTTAAAGCCCGGTGAAAAACAATTAAAACTCAATGTTCAACTGTGACCCCCCCCCCCTTCTCTCCTCCTCCCCCTCCTTTCCCCTTTATCCGCTACTTTCCCAAGCCATACAAACACCCCCCACTCCCTTTTCTAACCCCCCTTTCCCTTCTTCAGAGCCCCCTCCTCCCCATCTCCCCCTCTCCCCAGAGCCCGCAAACTCAACACCAGAGCGCAAGGATGGAAAGCCACGAGACTGTTTTTGTTTTCTTTACCATTTTAGTTTTCCAGGCGAATTTCATGGTGAGCGTTTCTTTCATGATCCGGGGACAGCATCAGAGCTCGGGAATAATCCGCCACGGAAACAAGAAGAAGAAGAACAAGAAAAAAAGATGTGTTCCCTTTGTTTCAAATAAAAAATAAAATCCCAGATCCTCGCCAGGAAAAAAAAGCTCTCCTCTCCTTCACCACACGCACACTTTACTTTTCGCCCGCTCAGCTCCAAACTCTCCTCCTCCGTCTGTCAGCGGGCTCTCCCCTCTTCTGTGCTCAATGGACGAGCTCCTCCTTCGTGCACTCACAACAGTCCCGTTTAAACTCCTCCTCCTCCTCCTCCTCCTCTTTTTTTTGTCCGACTTTCATCTGACTGACAACAATGTGCGCGCTCCGACGCAGGCTTGTGATTTCTGTTTGCGCAATACGCAAGAGTCATAAATCTCTTTCCTGCGAAATCCACTGCGCGCACGACTGATTTTCATCATTTTGTTTTCAGGGGTCCATCATTTCTGTTTTGCTTTTAACTGTTGTGACCCCCCCAAAAATTATAATGAGTAAAAAAGTTTAAAAAACATTTTTAAAAAAGTAGACAAGGAAATAGATGTGTGTGTGATGGATCTATTTTCTGTGCTGTGCGGGAGTTATCTGATTGCATTCTTTGCCACACCTGAGCTTCATGGAAACGGTGGAAGTGGTCATGGTTAAAAACTTTTTTGATAATGAGTTTCCTACTTAACAAGATTCTTGTTCGACAGATGTAGTACGAAACTACAATCCCCGTTCTGCGTAAAATGTATTTTACTGTTAAAAGACCATAACTCTGGAAGATAGTTATGTCCAGTTTATTTTATTTATGCCTTACTGTTAAATTATTGTTAAATTATTTTACATTTTACTTGTTACTTTATTTCTATTTTTATTACTATTACAGTCTGTTTGCACTGTGTGTTAGAGAGAACTGTAATTTCATCTGTGCTGTGTATCTGGCATATATAGTACACTTGACAATAAAGTTGACTTTGACTTTGCTCTTAGGACGAGGCCTGCGAATTTTGTTACTTGAAGTCGTCCTAATTCAATGACCACTCGAACGTGGCCCATTTCAACCTGAAATTACAGTGTCAAACTCAGAATGCACCTAAAGGTTTTTATCTAGCATGTTCTTCCTGTCACCCACATGATCTATAGTGAAACTCGACGGTAAAGCTGAGGATTTGGGTCTGCTCATAGCAGCTGTTGTAGCCTGGTCGAGGTCTGGTAACTGTAACCGGTCATACAGTAACATCTTGATTATATAACTACTTGAATTATGGTAAATATCTGACCAGTGAGATCTCCTAATCTTTGTATATGTACGCTGTGTATCTGTAAGGTTCAAGTTCAAAGTCCCTCCCCTTTCATTTCGTCTTCTGTGGTTCTTACATTAATCTTTATGCTGTGTATGATTCTTCCAGTGGAGAGGTGGATGTCTCTTGCCCTTTTAATATCATAGATATCAGTATACTTGCTGTAACTTCCCAAGGCTTATAAAGGGAAACTTCTTTAGAGAGGAAATTAGTTTCTCATTACCGGTTTATCTACCTGGAGAAATTAGCTGCAGTTAACACATAGGTGACTGTAACGTATGTAAACATGCAGATTTCATATAAGTGGATGAAGTGATGCAGGCCCCAGCTGTCCTGTGTGCGAAGCAGCTGCAGCCTCACGGCCCTTGCGTGGGACAATACAAGGAAGGCCGTGGTCGCCGTCACCAGTACTGTGCATTGTCAGTGACGGGAGAGGAGAATGGGCGACTCTGTTCCACCGTGAATGTGCCTGCACACGTACTCCAGCAGCCCACTTGTGTGAATAAACGGGAAGATATGAATCAAGCGTCGACTTTGTGAGGGGCCTTTTTGTACAAAGCTGCATCGCAAACATATATCGAACGTGAGCAAGCAGCGGTTCGGCTGATGTAGTAACCAAATGACTGATTCAGAGTCAGGAGACAGCGGCAACGTGATGATGCTTATTGTCATCCGGCCCACTGTGAGTGACGGCTGGACCTGCCACGGGCCCCTTTTTCAATAATATGTCTGTGTGTCTGTGTACGTGATATGCCTACCCACTCTACCATCTTCTGTAACACCAACGCGTAACCCTGACGTCACACTCAGCGTCACTCGCTGTCAAGCAGGGTGCACAAACACAGATGCACCCACGCACAAGGTCCTCACTTCTGGCGCACTCTACCGGCTTTGCTCTGAGGGCACCAAGAGGCCAGGGAAACCCAACGTGAAGATCGCTCCCCCCGTCAGTGTTTCTCCGTGTGTGGTAATCATATGTTTTATCGAGTTTCTCTTCTTGCTGACTGTTCATCAGGCTGTATATCTGGCCAGGCTCCAGTTCCCAGGCCGAGCTGCCCCGGAGTCCACTTGGGTCTCTGAAACTCTGGGAAGCCCAGAGGGGCAGTGGGAAGGTTGCGACCCTGCACGACCTCCAGCTTAGCCCCGGGGGGACCGGCGTGTTGGTCTCACAGTGGGAGTGATGTCATATCTTAGTGCAAACAAGACATTTGATGAATGTGACAGCTGCTCCTCCGTCTGATGGATGAGCAAATTGAGGGTGCACATCTTTTAACTTGAGATGAAAATGTGAAACGTCTTTTTTTTCCCATTCGGACATACCAATATTATCTAAATGAGAATAATCAGAAAAGAGTATTTGACCGATACAGACCTGCCCCAGAGTTTAAGGAATAGGAGGCTGAAGTTCAGTAAATGTCAGAGCTGTTTTTAGGTATTTTGGTCCAAATCCAAGTCAAGGCCCAAGCCCTTTAGGGCCAAGTCCAAGTGAAAGAAATAGTTTAACATTTTGGGAAATACATGTTCTCTTTCTTGCAAAAAGTTAGATAAGAATATCGCTCAAGTCTGCACAGCAAATATATAGCTTGTCCTAGCAGGTATTTAGCTCAGCTCAGCATAAAGACTGGAAACAAGAGGAAACACCTAGCTTGGTTCTGTCCAAAGGTAACAAAATCTACATATGAGCACCTCGAAAGCTCATAGCAAAGCTCAACACGTCTCACAAAAACCAAAGTGTGGACATGACAAGTTGTGGTTTTACTGGGTTTTATCCTGGGCTGTTTCTTTCAGTAGTAGTGACTTCCTGGAGTCTTATCAATCACAGTGCAGTGGCTGATTACAAGTCAAGCTGCTAGTCCCATCGAGTGTGTGAATGTTGAACATTGAATATAATAACGAGAGATGTTAATGGTCATCCTTACATAAATGAGTTTTTGAATCCATGTTTGTGAAATCTATGAAGGAACTAATAACCATTTTACAGAAGCTGAAAATTAATATATTAGAGTACAAAGTCAAATATTTTCAAATGTAGATCTCTAGGAATCAGAGAACAATTCTTAGATGAATACTATTTTCGTGCCGCTGTGTTTGAAGAGCTGTCAGACACGGCACATGGAATTCCTGCACTGTAATACATACCAAGCTTTCCTTTCTCTTGGAAGACTAATGACGCAATCACACTTAGGAAAGCCCTTGAAGAGGGCAGGGAAGTTTTTTATAATGGGTTCCTGTCATTATTGAACTTCCCAAGTATGCTCTCCTCTGTCAAATTCAGAACGGGGAGCTATGGTACAGACAGAGAGGGGACAAAAACAGGAGGAGCGCTGCTCGCACTGTTATTGCACCACTGTGGGGAAAAACGCACATTCCAGGAAATCTCCCACTTCCTGCCTCCAGCCTCCTGACTCCAGCGAGCCTGCTGTCCTCATACCTGACTGGCTGGGGAGCCTCTCTTGCCTGGAGCACGGTCATAAAACCAGACCAATAAGTAGAGAGAGGAGAGGAGGAGAGGGAGACTCTTAATGCAAGAAGATGGAGCAGAAGAGGCTAACAGTATTGAAAAAAAAACAGAAGCAAACCACAGAGACATAAGAGGAGAGTCATGGGGGTGGGGGTCCTGGACAGCCTGCTTGATGTCTCAGTGTTTACATCAAAGATAAGGAGGTTGTGTATCAGAGAGAGTGTGGGACACTGTCAAGATTAACTTGAAAGGACATTATCTGTACTGTGAGTGTGAGAGGGTGAGACAGAGACAGGAGGAGAGTTCACAGCACAGTCAGAAACTGAGAGGATCCGCACCGGCTGCAGGGCAAGCGTGATGCAACGGAACCATCTTGCACTGACTTCGAGACAAAGAGTGATTTCGAATTTCAGGCCGGAAAGAGACACTCTGCGTTTTCGTCTCCTCTGCTGAATACAAGTAAACAGAGGAGAGGAGACTCATCATTTCATCCACTTAGAGAGGAGTTTCAGCCCTAACTGGAGCCAAAGTCTTCAGTGGAAAGTCGTTGCGTAAAATTAAAAAATGGAGTGGATCTTTCCTGCTGCCGTATCTGGAGCAAATGTGTCAGTACGTTCATACTCTGTTCGTGTTTGTACATTCCTCTTGTATTATGCATGGGTATGCACACAGCGCGTTACACTGTGATGTTTGTGTGTGGTTGGTGGGTTTGTGTTTCCAAAGCATACTGCCCAGTAGAGGGCAGGGTTCATAAACCACTGTGTTTATCCAGAGTCAGCAGAGGTTTTATCCAGAACGGGCCAGAGCAGCAAACCCCAAGAGGTCGGATTTACGGTGCAGGGTCAGGATGATCTGCTATAACTCAATAAAACCTGAGAGAGAGACAATCAAAGGAGTTTAAATGGGTTGTTTAAGGGCAATAAAACAGGCACTCCACGAGGACACAAGTTCATATGATTGATATTTAATGAGGTAACAGATCAGCAGAAGAGTGTCTGTGGATCCAGTGGTAGCAACAATGAAAAAACAGAGAGATAAGGGCATGCCAGGTCTTCTCTCATAACACCCACAGCTGCATTTTCTTTTTCTCTGTCTCTCTCTCCGTGTCTGTCTCTTCTTCGGTCAACTGAGCCCTTTGTTCAAACGGCCACATTAAAGCTCTGTCTGCCTCTCTCCTTCTCTCTCTCGTCTCTTATGTCATGTGTCTGCTCCCCTCAGATCTATTGTCCTGCCTGTTGTTGAGCTCTCCCTCTTTCTCTCTCTGGATGGGTGACATCATTAGTTTCCAGTAAAGTCCAGAGCTGCAGACCGAGACCCCCACCCTCCTCCGCGCTCCACATTAAACACAGCTGACCCCACAAACCAAGTCTTGTTTCGAAGAAAAAGCTGCATTGCCACCAAATCCACCGAGGTTACATCCATGTGCAAAGATGTTTGTGAGAAACTGTGAAACAAACACTTTTTTTTTTTACAACTGTGGGGTCAGTTTGACCGTTGCATTAGAGCGAGGATAATCCTCTCTGGATCTATGATGACTCAGATGGTATGCAGGCAGTTAAGGTACTTTCAGGTGTCTCTGCATTTAGACGGGTTACGATAAATGATCCCAGCAAACACATACGCACACACTCATACAACCCCCCCACCCCTTCATGGGGCCCCAACCCTGACCCCCCTTAGATCTAAGCCCTGCTAAGCCTTGAATGAATCGGTCTGGACTGGCTCGGTTGTCTGTCTGACCTCCTGCTAATGAGAGATGGGCCATCTGTTGCCCACCAGATACATGCTACTCTAAAGTTGTCACGTATGCAACAAAAACAATTCACAGCAACAGTGAAGTCGGCAACACACAGTGGTGACAACAGCTGTCGCCTGACTGTCACACCAGAAAACTAAATAGCAGAAAAAAATTACTATCTATTCTATCTATCTATCATCTATTTCAACCATCGTACTCTTTCTGTTTTTAAATTACATGTGTATAAATATGCTTAACTTCCTTTCGCTCGTCAATTCATGTCACTTATTGTAATTCTGAGAGATTATGCCGATGTGCTGCCAGTCAAAGTGTGAAACATGTGCACTGTAGGAAATGAAACTGCGTAAGTGATGCACACAACAACACATATCAGAGCTGCAAAAAAAAAAAGCGGCAGTAGCTCTATTGTGGCACAAAAACAAGCACAGCTGTTGCCACGGCTCCAACCCAAATATGGGATCATTTCTCAAACAAAACAATATGGATGCATAAAATACTGTGTTAAGCTATAATATATATGAAAACTCCATCCTGTTCTTCAACTTAAACAAACACAGGATGCATTTCCTGCACTAAAGTTAATGTATGTCATTGTGTTTGACCTTAGAAGAGGTGCTATGGTTAGTAATCTGCTGACATACAGAGTGGGTGAGTGCTGACCTCTCATATTAATAACTGTTGTCCAGACATCAGCAGCCTTCAACTTTGTAATGCTGCACGAACTCACACACGCGCTCCTGCGCTCCTTTTACACACTCAAATGCACACATCACAATGTCAGCTTGATCCTAGTCATGGGTCCTGGCTAATACTGCAAGCCCTGCCTGAGCGGGAAAAGGAGCACTGAATTTAGCGTGTGTGTGTTTGGGGGGGGGGGGCACCCTGCCACACACAGTCGCAGAACTGCCACACCAAAAAACCCCAAACCAAATCAAAGACAGAGCTGCTGCACATATTGCCTTCTGCCTCCTGCCGACCCACCCCTAAACACACACCCATACGTACACACACGCTGCCGCAAAACACACACCCATCTCCATATGGTGCAATGAGTTTCTGCCCCAGTTGAGCGAGCTGCTCCTGCTGTGTTTTTGCACTGGGATGGACGCTCGGGTGAGAGGGACAATGCCTGCAGTATTGACTTTTCACACCAGTCCTATTATGTGACCTAATTAGGCCCAAGATCACAATCTGAACCTCGACAGAGCTGCAGGCAAGCAGACAACTTGACACGCTGGAGGTCACCCAAGTGTGTAAACACCATCTTAAGAGGCAGGCTGAATGGAAGGATGACGGAGACCTGGATTTTAGAGAAAAGAGAAGTCTGGTTGTTTGTGAATTGTGCAATTTGAGGCTAAAGAACAGAAAGGACAGAAATGACCGGACTAAAGTGCATTACGGTCCCTCCACTTGTGTCTCACATTGTCAGTCCTTTCTGGGTTAATCAATAAACCAAATCCTTTCCGCATCCTCCAGATAGTACCCCCCCTCCAGCTGTGCTACATATAAACTTATCAACTTACTAAGATGTCTCGGTAGTTCAAGAACATTTTTGAGTCATTCTTATCACACATATTTTAAGTACATTTTATATGCATTTCCAGGGTAGAAACAGGTCAAAAGCTAGAGAACTAGTCTTAGCCGGATGAATGAATCACCAAACAAAACACGCAAGAATCTAAACTTTAGGAATGGAAACACTGAGACGTCACTGAGCATCGGCCTGAAACGTGCACTTCTCTGTTGAAAAAGACAAGAAAGGGGAAGGAGAAGTGCTCACTCAGCTTTCTTACTTTTTTCAATGGAAAACACGCCATCATCAAATTTGTCCCCCGTTTTCCTTTGTCCCTGTTTTCCCTGTTGAAAATCACTTCTGCATTTAGACCCGCTAAGGTTGTTGAACTACCCCGCTGGTGACTGTGAGTCAACGGGCATGAGGTAGCAACTAATATTCCCTCTGCTTAAGTTTTTAATTGATCTGCCCGCAGCTTAATTACATTGCTCTTTTGCTGACAGAGAGAGAGCAGTATGAAAGAACTCTGCCGACTTCCAAAATGCCGTAAAATGTACTGTGCTAACCCACTGACATGTTCGCATTTGTCAACACTCTCACTTCTGTGAGACTGGGTTCATGCCCGGTCAAGCCCTTTGTTATTCTTCCTTGTAACACATCTCGCAATATCCGGATATTTCAATTCAAAAGATGAATTTTCATGACTGTTGAGTCTATTCTTTGCAATTTTTCATCATCTATATCAGTTGCTCCCTCTTCATGGCAACCTCCACATCCCTCTGCCTGCAACAATTGTGCATGTCGGTGTGCGAGTCTGATTGTTCTCAGTGGACTAGTGATAATGACTGACACCTCAGCGGTCCTTCTCTCATCACTGACCTGAACTGTGGACCTTACATATATAATAACCCCACAGCGGGGTGATTACAGAGAGGTAATCACAGCCCACTCACAGCCTTTATGACCGGCATGGTTTCATAACCTCATGTAGGTAGGTAAAAAGTTACCTGACAGCAGAGTGAAGAACACCTGAGAGCAGTAAAGCCAAAGTCAAAGTCCCTCAGGCTGACGTGAGCCAGCTGATGGACCTGCTTGTTTTGCCATTCAGCCCAAGTAGCCGACGTGTAATAAAATAAAAGATTTCATTTTAATTACCTCACAGATGTTTTTGTTTGTGTTTACATAACTTTACTGAGTGAATTTGTCCCTCTTTATGATCACTCTTATTGCTCTCTATTCCAGCTGAGAGGCCATGATCATCATGATTTAATACTGTCAGTCACAAGGATAAGCTTCTGTGAGTGTCAGGGTCTACGGGCTAACCTCCTTCTTCTTACTCACTGAAACAATTGGCGGAAACAGAGCGCTGCGAGACAGGGGGGACACGTCAGTCAGGATGTCAGATAGGCAGCAAGGAAGATGATCTCCAAGGACTCAAAACATATGGACAAACACCACAGTGACTTAGTCATCTGACAGAAACGTACATGTAAGAGGAGTTGCTCAAGAGTTGGTTAGTAATGGAACTACTAAATCAATCGAATTTAAAAAAAAAAACAACTCGCACAGCCTGAAATGTGAACTTGCACACATAAGACGCACTGACATGCAACAGGGGGGGATGGTGCCATGAAACAACATCCCTCAAGCAGCAGGAGATTTGTGCCTTGCTCAAGGGCACCTCAACAGCACCAAGTGGGCGAACGAGCGTCTGTCCAGGTACCAATCCACACTGTGGTACCTGTCAGACTTTAACCACCTCTCCTTTTCCCAAGCCATGTCCCTATAGACTGAGATATTGCAGCTCCATTTTCATAGTAATTACACTGGATTTTTACAGTACTACCAACTACCCTGTTAGAAAATATTATTTTTGCTCTTGTAGGGGCTCACTGTCTTGCTCGGGGACTCTTCACCAGCCTAGTTTTCGAACCTCACTTGCTCTGCTCAGTAAATCTCAATGTGCCATGCGCAAACACCAAAAATATTTTCACTTTAGCCCCAATGCCGCAACTGCGCACATGCGAACAATTAGCCACAACTAAGCTGGAATAAGCTGTCGCTGCAGGTTGTTTTTCTGGTAATCGCACTGTTATGAGGAATCTGCAAAGTCACAGAGGAATCAAATGGAGGTAAACAAATGCTCACAACGCACAGACAGTGACATGAAACACAGTGTAAACTCCACTTTTGTCATGCTGCTCTTCTTAATGGCACGTATTAAAGTCATTATGTCTTTTGGTTTCTGAAGTAAAATGAGTAATATCTCTTCTATGAACTCTGACCAGTCAGCAAAACTGTACACACACACACACACACACACCCACACACAGAGTCACCAATAGCTGGTAGTTACAGTGAATGTGAATTACTGCTTTACACAACAGGTCAGCTGTTCTCGTCTGTCCACCAAAGGTTGCTGTCTACTTTGTGTCATTGCGCGATGAATTTTCAGCCTATTGCATAAAGTTTCTCTGAGTCGAGGTCAAAGAGAGGAACCGAAGTGCAAGAGTTTGATAAATGACCGTCGCTGATTCATGCCTGAGTTGAGGGAACAAATCAGTTTCAGATGTGTGTGATTTGGTTTCAAATTGACCCTCGCCCACTATACGTTAAACTGGCGGTCAGCGTAGGATGTGCAGACCGCTGAGTGCAGGACGTGTCATTACCAGTTAACCGTCTTCGTGACCGTCAGTGGGGCCAGAGCTGCTGAGCCACAGATTTGCTGTGATTTAGTCTTCAGCTGTAGTCAAATACCTCTCTCTCTCTCTGTCTCTCTCTCTCTCATAGGAGGCCGTGCATCAACACTCTTCCTGTCACTCTCCCAAGTTTCTCACAATCACCAGACATCCAACAAACAGACCTTGAAGGAGCCACAAACACTGACAATCTGTCCCTCGCTGGAATATTTATAATTACAAGCTTCTTTTCTCAGTGAATTGTGGGGCTTTTTTGAAATGTATTAATCTTTTTTTCCTTTTACTGCCCCAAACACTTTACACTTCACTTCCCATTCCCATCCTTGAATCTATCAAAGCTGGCCAAACCTTCTGACACCAAACAAAACTGCAGCGCCTCTCGCACACACTCCAAACAACAGAAGGCGCAGGAAGGCCAGTCATGCGGAGGCCAACATCTGCCAGATTGTTTAACAAGACTGGGAGTACCTGTACCTCCCAGGAATAAAAACAGATTTAAACAAACAGCGGGAGGTGGACAGACACAATCATTCTTCCGTGTGCTGCATGTACTGACCCAGTGGCGGGGGCTGCTCTCTGGGGAGCGAGGCTGGTACCTCTGCAGGGCGACCCCCCCGTCCCCCTCCAACAGCAAGGCGCAGTCCAGGTCTGGGCAGTGGTGGTGTGGACTCGCAGGCCAAGGCAGCAGGGTGGCCAGAGGGTAATGGGAGATCATGCTGACCGCCTGCATCAGCGGCAGGGGTGGCAGGGATGGCAAGGCATACTCCAGCCTGGATGGCAGCGTGGATGAGGACTTCTTCAGTAGTACCAGTGGAAATCTGGAGCGCTGGTCTTGATCAAGGTGAGGAGGATTCTGGTTTCTGAATCAACTCCTTTGTGTCTTGATTGCTAGATTTTTTTTTTTTTTGGTTTACCTCCTCTTCTCTCCTCCTCTGTCTGGTTGTAGATTGGACTTGTCTTCCGCTCAGAGGTGTGACAAGTGATAACTCTCCTCTCACACTGTCCACCTCAGTCTTCTCCCTTCCTGTTTCTGTCCCCCCTCAGCACTTACAGTTTCTATCCTCCCCTCTTCTGTTTTTACTTTCCTCTCTGTGCGCGCATGGAACTTGGCTTGCCAACAGCTCTCAGCCACATGAGTGATTAAGGTCTATTGTCTCTCTCTCTTTTCCTCTTTTCCCCTCCTTCTCTCTCTCTCTCTCTCCCTCTCTCTCTCTCATTCTCTCACCCCCCTACATTCATCCCGGCCAAAAGGGGAGGAGTTATCACTTGGTGACCCTGCCCCCCCGTTTAAAAACTCCCCACTGACTAAAGAGAGTTTGACTGAGGAGGAATGTGAAGAAGAGGAAAGAAAGGCAGGAAAGCTGAGATAGAGAGGAGGATGTTATGGAAGAGGTTCTAAGAATCGCCAACAATAGTATGTATTTTCCATTATGGATGGACTTTTGGCCTCCTTTATGTCCAACCAAATGTCAAACTCAGTCACCGAATCCATTCTCATTCTCATTCAAAACATCGGAAATGACTCTGATTGTTTTGAGACATTGCCATTACTGGATTTTGCCATATTTTGGCCATAAAACCATTTCAGATAACTTATTTTCTGTCAATATGTGCTACTTTATTTAAGCAGTTCAGGTAGTTATAAAATGTGACACAGTGACTTTTTCTGTGTTAAACTTAATGACTTCAGGTGTTAAGTTCTATGAACGGATTCATAAAGTTACTGATTCAGCTCTCTGTTAAGCAGTACAGCTTGGTGACATTTGTGACAGCAGGGCAAAGGTCAAACCGTGTGTGTGTACGTGCATGTGTGTGTGTGTGAGAGAGAGAGAGAGAGAGAGAGAGAGAGAATGTGATCAAGTTCAGAGAAGGAATAAGAATAAGAGCCAGTCATGTGTAAAACACAGCCGTTGCAGAGAAGAGGATTATCTGGGACCAGGCAGTGCTCCCACACACACACACACACACACGCACACACACACGCACACACTGTCACACAAAAACACACACAGTCTACATGTAGATTCAGCAGTTAATATTGTACAAAGTATGAAGAAAGTTGCTTCATACAGTTAGGAGCTGCAGTGTTGAGTCAGACTCCTGCATCCTGTTTTCTCAGGTAAATAAACAGCCATTAGAAAAACACCAGTGTCAAAGAAACATCCGGTGATGTTGCTCCATCATGGAGGGACATGGATCAGCACACAGACACTCACATAATTATTGTATAAATAAAGTACAACTTAATGTACTTGTACTTTACTTTAGTATTTCCATGTATGCCCCTCTACACTTTCACCTCACTGCTATTGAGCGAGAGAAATACTGAACATCCTGTACATAATTAGTTAATATGTAATAGATAATTGGTGGCCACATATCACAGAGACAATTCCCTTTTATTGTTATTTCAATAGCTAAATAAATCAGTCCAATCTTTCATAAAATAATAAAAATTTGGAGAAATAAGCTAAATGTTGTTACATTATGCTAGTGATACATCTGTAAAAATCAGTCAGTCAGTGAGATTTTCAGTGACCTCTGCTTCTTGTAAAGTATTGTTACATTGAATTAAACAAGGTACTCGTGTTTGATTTAACATCTTCCATTACTACTCCAGTACTTCTTCCATCACTGGCAAACACAGGTCGAGTCCTCTTTCAGTCACTGGCAGCTCAGACTTAGTCTTAGACTTAGACTAGACTTTATTCAACAGCATGAGAAAACTTTGCTGTGGCATCAGGTATCCTCGGCTGAGTCTTGAGCTGTGTTGTGGACATGATTCAAACTTTCAGTCTGACTCAGCATGACAAAATTCCTTTGGTGCCTTAACACGCAAAAATGCAATGAGACTCCACCTAAAGTATGTTTATATTTAGCACTGACTCATGTCAGAGGCCAAGTATTAAAAAAAAACACAGCCCATCAAACATTAAAATGCCTATGTAATCAGACCAGATAAATCCAGTTCAGCTGAAGTGCCCGATGAAGGAGTCATTGGACACAGAGTCTCAGTGACTGTATGTGCCTGGGTGATTGCTGGGAATGAATGGGAGCGTGATAGGCAGGAAGGGTGAGTAAACACGCTGCCTGGTCTTCTTGCTGTCTGGATGGACTTCCAGTGAACCAGCCTCCGCTCTCTGCCTTCCTCTCCCCCCTCCTTCCTCCATTTCCTCCCTCTGTTGTTGAGTGCTGCGCTCATTTTCTAAAACAGCTCCAATCACTCCACTCCACTCCACTTCACTTCAGGCCAGTCTGGTGGTCTTCTCTGGCCCGGACGCCTGACGTGTTGCCAAAGCAGAGGACTGACATAGAAGAACTGCCAGAAGTTGTCAACATTATTACTTTATTTCCTTTTTTTTTTAACTTTCATCTGAAATACACAGGCATTCACACAGATATTTTACACAGGCATATAGTATCTATACATGTTGTTGCCTCTGTACTCAAAGTTTTATATATAGTTTCCTTCAGCTTTTTCACTTTTCTTCTCTGCCTCCATCTGAGTGTGCTGACACAGTCGCAGTGTGGTCAGCACCAGTTTACACAGCTGGGAGGCCAAATCTCTCCTAAACTCTGACAACACACACTCACACACTCACACACACACACACACACA
>JAOXYL010000105.1:17381772-17393436 GCA_028564955.1 Terapon puta
TGTCTTACTTCTTCTACTTTAACATTTCATCTGTGAAGAGAAGAATGTATTATGTCTCCCCTCAAAACTTAAATATTTTCACTTTAATGCTGCATCATTCCTTTTATCTTTGAACACTTTTGTAAGTATTGAAGCTAATTTGCACAATGGAAGAAACTGGAGTGTTTGTGTGAATGGTTTTATGTGTTTACTTTTCAGCTGGCAGGCAAATACCACACACTCTTGATTTCCATGGAATGGAAAGCTTAATGGGTCTGTTTGTTTCCTACGGATCATTACTCACGTCAAACATGCAAATCTACAAACACTGATACTGCTGCACACTTACTAACATGCCACAATGACCATCAGGACACACACATGGATCCACTGTTCTCTGCCTTTACTCATCTGCCTTAATCTGACACATGTGTATAAAACCAATAAAAAGGCCTGCAGGGTTACACAGCCGTACGCATATGTGGATTAAAAAGCAGTTTGCAATCGACTACTAATGAATTTATGAAGAGCCTGACAGCCCTCAGATCACCAAAGTGAAACCTTCATGTGGCCTTTGCAGCCCTGCACCAAATGTCGTAGTTTGTTGTGAGCTGACCCGCTTGACGTGCTGAGAAAGCAAACACCATGATGTCATCAAATGCCCAGCTGTAGTCCGGGTGAGGAGGGTAGAAGGCCAGGTCTTTGCTGGACTCACGACGCAGATCTACTAGGAAGGTGCTGTGCACCATGGGAACAGGGAAACAGCCGAGCCGCTTCCACTCCCTGATCGGCTGGTAGTCCGGGGTTCGCTTATAGTAACCCTGCCGGAGAAAAGAGGGATGAAGAGAACCATGTTCAGGTAAGAAAATCTAGAGGAGTGGATCGGCAGATGTATAAAGAGAAGTCCAAACGGTACCTGTGGGGTGATGCCGCACCAGAAGTTGGAGTAGAGCGAGCGAGACTCTAACATGGGAGCCACCAGGGTTAAGTTCTCTGCCATCAGCAGGTTGAGTACGCGGGGATTGGTCAACAGGTTGTCACTGTCCACAAACTAGAGAGGAGACAGGCTGAGTGTTATTCATAATTTATGGGTTTTTTTAATTAAATCAGAGGTGGCTGAGTAAATATGCTCCTTGAATATAAGAAAAATAATTTCTAAATAAGACAAGTGACTTACTTAAAATAAGTTACACAGTCTTGCTTTCTGCAAATCACAAATCTCATAGGTCTCATAGGTCTTCTTACATTTTCTGATTGATGTCAGCTGTTTCATTTGTGCTTCACAATCACTGTCATCAGCTGTGTGGATATCAGCTGACTATAAAAGAACCAGCGTGGGTGTTCTAACTGGACACCATTAGCCACTAAATGCTCACATGTTCTTGCCAGCACTGCCTGTTGGTACTGATAATTTCAACTACTATTTATTGTTCATATGTGTTTATTGAGTCTCTGCATATGCCTATTTTTTTAGATAGTCATTCTCTATAGATGGTCAGTTGGTTGACAGTATTGACTGAATGACTGCATACTGATCAAAAGATAAAGTAGCATCTGAGTCTTACGAGTATGTAGTCAGCCCATCGCTCCCTTGCAGCCTTCAGCGCTGCCTGTCTCAGCTTCATCACATGGTTGAACCTCGAGGGAGGCCAGTGCTTTGGACCCCACTCGTCTGTGTAGGACCTGATGCAGAAATAAAAAGTACTTCACTGGTCTTCGCTTTTCATACTAGAACACAGTATTCATGTGAGAATCAAATCAGGAGGGCTGAACCACTTTGAATAACTAATAAATGTGTGGAAACAGTGACTCACTTTGGCTCCTCCATGGGTCTCCACTCCACATAATGGTAGACACGCTGGGCTCTCTTCAGCCATTCCCTCAACATGGCCGTGGTGTTGTCTATATTATGGTCTGTCGCTGCCCTGAAACACCAACACAGACAACACAGGATGTCATTCAACCCAAGGAAGCTCTCTTGACCGTCCACTGTATGTGAGAGCAGCCACAGACGCCCGCTGCCCGTTGAAGTGCATCTGCTAAACACTTGAGACGTAAACAGCTGTGCCTGTGTAGAAACAAGCCTCTCGGCATGTCAGGACTATTTTTAGGAGATGAAATCCTCTGGGAAAATAAGAGGATGTGAAGCCCAGGCCAACACAATGCAGAAGGCTGCTAACTGTCATCAGCTTGAGGTAACAGGGAAGAGGTTGTGACACACATTCAGGCAGCATGCTATGGAAGAAGATGCTCGGACTTCCAGATCGCTCTAATTACCCTGTGATGCTGCAACAGGCAGACTTAGCTTTCCTCACTGCCTAATTAACTCCACTGCTGGAGCACAGACAAAATCTGAGGAGTCACGGTGCAGACAGACATTACTCAGAGGCATTCTGGGTAATACTAAGCACATGCTAACAGAAAACAGCGCGTCTAAAGAAGGTCTGCCGCTTCTAAAAAAGTTTCTATGTGCGGTGGACACCCATCAATAAGGTCTATTTCACTTGATTTGAATGTGAATATTGATGCACCATGGGTCAACAACTTGACACAGAAATATTGCAGAGACAGACAGATAGACAGAACACCAGTACACACACACACACACACACAAACATGCACGCTCATACCTGTAAACATATGATGTAAGTGTAAAAGTCAGTACAGATGCAGCTGCTTATTTGTCACTCCTGTGGTTTGCTCTCTTCACAGAGATTTCCACCTCAGCTCCAAGAGCTGACTCAGACACACTGTGCTACTGTTTCTGTGGGTGAGAGTGTGTGTATATATAAATTTATGCAAGAGAAATTTTAAAAAAACCTGTATCATTGCACAGTTCGCTATCACTTGTACACACTTGAGTTTCAGAAAAATAAATATCACCTGTCTTTGCATTTAAATTGCCCTTTTAAAGAGGAAAGGTCAACAGAATTTGAGGCTGAGGCCTGTACTCAAGTGTGGGCATACAAATACACACACACAGACACACACACACACACACATACACATACACACACACAAACACACACTTAGTGAGATGGAGTTTTCCACTGCTTGCTGTAATATTCCTCGCTGTACTCTCTCCAAAATCACACCCAATTTTAGACTGACTGGACAGAGATAGAAACACACACGCACAAACACACACTTCTTCTGCTCCCTCTCCTTGCTGTTTAAGTGACTATAGTTTCAACACAGAAGATAACAGTGTTGACACACTTCTTTACCCGCATTTAGCACAAATAGCAATACTGAAACACCTGTTTTCACACAAACATGCACACAGTTGCTTATATTGTTACACAAGCACATACAGAGATCACACCTCAACATGTATGGTCCTGCAAGGCACTCATAGCTGAGTCAGAGTCAGATTATTCATGTGTTTGAAATTTTAATCACTTTCAGTCCAATTAATAAATAGTTCGTAAAACAGAACAAGCAGCTGGAGAGGAGCCGAACCACTCAGGAGAGGGGACAGAGTGTTCAATAATTCCAATTGTGGGCGTGCTTACACTTGCAGGTGTGTGGCAAAACATGAGGATGTTCATTTTTATGTCCTGGGAATGTTGGTTTTACAGCACTGTGACCAGTGATTTATCTGTTGCACAAGCAGTGGTTTACAATTTTACGTGAATCTGTTGAGTGTCTGTAAACGGTTGTTAGTATGTGTGTAAAAAAAAAAAAACACGCATGTAAGCACATGCCTATGTGTTTATTTGAATATAACTGCCCATGACAGTCAGAAAGGAAGAAGTCGTCCCATGCTGCTTTATTATTGTAGGCCAGAAACACGCTGAAACACCTGATTTTCTGGTAATTAGTGGATGTGCACACACATTTACACGCTTTGTCAACCATTTAACTGCACATCGCTGGAGGGAATAAATGTGCACCTACATGCCATCTACCAATGACAGACTCAGCTCCAGGCAGGGATTTACCAATACTTCGTATGTGGGAACATACAGTACACATATGTGCATGTGTTAGGGTACAAAAAGACCCTGGAGAACTGTGGGACAGAAGAGAAGGAGAAAAACAGAGGAAAAGAAAAGGGGATTTATGTGTGCACCGCTTTATTTTACTGCTAAATATAAACTGAAAAGGGGCAGGCCTGTTCTGAAACATTGTCATCGATAAAGAATTAAAATCTTGGTTAATTCCTCACAGAGCTCATTAAAACCCCACAGAACTCATAAATGATTGGACTAACTGTGTTTTACAGATATCACATTAAAATGCTAATGATTTTTTTTTCTTTGGCTCACAAAATTTGAATGAATAAAAACCTCAATATAGTCTCTCTTTACTTTGTGCATTTTTTCTTGGCTTCTGTGTCCGTGTCATTAATCAGTAAAGATTGACTATGAAAGAATTGCAAACTCTTTGTCTTAGGAATAGTAACAAAAGAGAATAGCAAAAACAAGGGCTTAAATAAATAATAAGATTTTCTTAATAAAAGATAAGGACTATGATTCATAGCCTATGAATCATTTTGAGCTATAACATAAATACTTCTACTCATGTATCACAACAGCAGGATGACAACAGCATTGAGGATGAAATACAATACAGGGGTTGTTTACTGGTCCTTGCTTTTCTTCTTAAAGGATTCAAGGATTCTTTATCATCATTTCAACACATGTTAAACATGGGATGGAACGAAATTAGTTACCCTGGTCCCGGAGCAAGCCCAATACTAAGAATAATTTTTAGAAAAATAGAATAGAATAGAAAGTATTATAAATACAAAACTAGTATAAATACAAAAATAGACAAGATATTAGAATAAGTATATATAGGAACAGAATAATATAGGAATCAAGCAGTAAAAGCAATATAAACGGAAAAAGGATGACAATAAAAAGAAAAAGAAAACAACAGCAGCAGCCATTGTTTTGAGTTTTTTTACAGTAACAGGTGAAAGATTAAAGCCCATCCCTCCCACAGCCCAGTCCTATTGAGCACTCAGGACTAATGCAAACTCATTTTTGTTAATTATTCACGACATGCTTGATCAGGCAAAGCATGAACAAGGAAACTTCCCGGACAAAATTGATTACACTTTCTGTCATTAATAAGGGACATCCTCTCCTCCACCTCAGTTTATTTTAGAAATGTCTTTCCGTCTTCAGGAGGCGACTATGGGCTCCCTCTCTTCAAATTCCTCTTCCCTCAAGCAAGATAAGCCCCTGCAGCTGAACTGTACTGTACTGTGACCACAGCGCCAAGTCTGCACCAAATACTTCATTTCTGCCAAGCTGATGTCTCAGAAACTGCAGGGTTGTGACGATTACAGAGGCACATGCACATCTGTACACAGCAGGAAACATTTCACAGAGGTCTGCGACAATACTTAAGGCTCTGCCTCTGAAACAGACAGCTATCTGGACTCTTATATCCACCGTACTGCCACATCTCTCTCTCTCTTATTCCTGCCTTGTGCTGGGTCTCCTCATTCCTGTTTTGAAGTTTACAGTAAGCTGCAGCCTCATTATTGTGCTGCCTGCAGCGCTGGGTTAGGCTTCCTCTCCCCTTTTCTGTCTTTATGATCAGCATCTGGACAACATATGCTTCTGCAGGCCTCACCTATCCATCCTGCCACTCCTTCTCGCTATTGCCTCATAGATGTCCATTTATTCTTCCCTCATTTGTTCTAATCTCACTGCACTAAGCCATCTGTCCTTTCACCTACTTACTTGCATAAACCCCTCGTCATCTCTTGTCCCTGTTGTGCACATCTCAGTGCCTCCACATATTATTACACCTGTCTTTAATCAGTGCTGCAGCAGATATTGTGCAGTACTACCGTCAATATCAATAGCTTAAACACATAGTTTTTTTGGAAATTGAAAGTATTTGTTCAGTTTATTCTGATATTGATTTGTATGACGAAAAGCACGAATGCTCGTATCACATTTTATGAAAAGTAGTATCCATAGTATGCATAATATCACCATGAATTTATATATTTTTTAAAATTGTCCAACTTGCTGTGAAGCCTATTTGGTTTGGTTGGACTGTGCACTGCAGCAATGCAATAAAATTCAACAATATGTTGGTCACATCTGCATCACCTAACTGGATTACCAACCCCCTTCATCACTCTCTCTGGCTCTCTCCCTCCCACTTATTAGGGATATCCACCACAGGAGTGCGTCAGGTAACAGGCAGTCTGTCGAAGGCTGACATCTGGGCTTAAACACAGAGGCTTGTTCCCTGAGACTGGCCCTTTTGGATAAACACAGGTCTGAAAGGCTCCAGCAGGTCAGTGTCGGCCGACTGTTGATCAAATAAACTATCTAATATCACTGCCAATAATGACTGGGTGCTGCATATAATTACGGAGAATGCCTCTTTCAGACCTGAGCGTAAATGCCTTTAAAACATAATAATCATGCTAATGCGTGTGTGTGTGTGTCTCTGTGTTGACTTTGCAGTATAGTCTCTCCAGTGAAGGCTGACGTGGCTGCAGGCCTCTTGATGGCCTCGCAGGGCAAAGGAGAGGGAGGAGGGGTTAGATGAGTAGAGAGATGGAGGCGAAAGGGACAAGAAGAGGGGGAGGTAGGGTGGAAGGAGGGGTTGGTGAGGAGGGACCTCCAGACTGAAATGCCTCATGACTCTCAGGGTCAACAAAAGTAGCCAAGGCCAGCGGGCTTGCACTGAAGTGTAATATTCAGGATTCATATTCAAGATATTCATTATGGTACAGAAAGCCAGTGCTGACTGTTGGTAGGAGACACAATGAGATATCTGTCCTCCAACCTTGATGTGATCATTTTTTGTTAAACATTTTCACTGGAGGTATTTCATTTGTAAGTCACCACTGTGCATATATTATGTTGTCCACATGAGTTTGTAGGGGCTAAAGCAGGAGAAGGGATCTGCAGACCAGCTTCCTTTTCAGTTTAAGAAATGTAAAACAGGACTCCGTGATGGTAGCCATTACTTCAATCAGAACATTCACCAAAAACAGCTTTCTGTCATCCTGGTTTGCTTTTGAAAATCGTCCCTTCCTGTGAACCTTGCATTGAAATGATTTTAGGCTAAGCACTGGGAAAGTTTTACAAGCGTTGCATTTTCATGGTTTAAACTTTCATAATACAGCAATTATTTGTTGGCGTTCCTTTAAACAGTTTTACTGAATTCTCTTTGAGCATGTCGTCCAGTCGGTAAATGTTTCTTGAGTGGTAGATTTTCTTAGTCACAGTGGCATATTTGGTCATTGGGGCTAATTGAACAGAATGACTGTATCCACTTCTCAGAATATACGCATGCCCCCTCCTTCTGTCTCGTGGCACCAAGAAAAGCTGCCCTAGCCCTGGAACAAGATCTGGTTTCATAGGTATCATGGTAGGTACCTATGAAGGTAAAGGTATAAGTACAAGTATCACTATAAGCTTATGATCTACCTGTATTACTCTCCAATTTAGTAACTTCTTTCTCTGCAGTTTTGCACAAATTTGATAAACTCTCTGAATGCATGTTCTCAATTAATTTCCACACTCCCTTTGATTTCAGCTGGGTAGCTAAAAGGCTTGCAAGGCTTATTTGCTCTGAGACATTTTGAGGCAATTTTTCATATGAACTGTCAGGAAAATGTTTAAATGTAGTTGATTTTTTTGTTCTTTTATGGACACAGCTATTTAGACTATGTAAACATCCAAAGCAAACGCAGTCCCGCAGTCATAGCAACTGAGTGATCAGACTCTCAGAAGCAGATGGAAGAAGTGATGGAGAATGCCGGGAAAGAAAGAAGAAAAAAAGAGGGAGGGCAGGGAGAGAGAGGGAACAGGGTGTTTCAGTGGTGAAACTGATGACACACACAGACATATGGACAGACAGGTAGATGCTAAAATTATATTTCCTCGCCGAGAACATAGGCACCAGACTTTCTAATGAATACCCCACTGTTCATGAGAGCATTACTCCAAACACTCTACCTGACTGATGAACAGTGGACCTGTTTCTTCCTCTCTCTCGCTCACTTCACTTCTGCCTCTGATCTCGTTCCACGTCTCCCTCTCCAGATAAGAGCGCTCATACCAAGATGCCATTGTGTTTCACTGTTTGCCAACTCTCTCTCATTACTGTGCTGCCAAGCTCTGACAATACTGCTGGAAATGTGCTGGAACACATGGGGCATCTAAGCAAGAATTCACAGTCCGGAGCCAGGAACAACCATTTCCACTCCCTGGGAGAGAGAAAGGGAGAGTTTTAAAAAGGCTCAGGGATTGGAAAGTCAATTCTCTTTGTTTATTGCACTTGATTGAACAGATCTGTTGGGTCTACAGAGGAAACGTTCCCATGGACACTTGCTACAGGGGAGAGAGGATAGGACTTGACCGTTGGCAGGTACAATGTCATCAGCTGCATCCCCTCAGCTTTACAGAGAGTTTGCTGCTTGAGGCTCAGTGAAGGCCTGGCAAAGATTGGATTCTGAAGTCACTGTGTTTGGAAAATGGACATTGGGCCATATAGTAATTTCTGATAATAACACCTCATCATTAGGTGATACTTTTCTCTATTTCCACATACACCCTGCAGGTATTTGAGCAGTTTAATGATAGACTTGACTCCATACCACATGAGTTTGACTTTAGGCCCATTTCAAAGTGATGTGTCACCAACCATAAGCCCAAGTACGTCATGCAATCTTCACACCGGAACAGTAAGAAACAAACCACACTGTTGCTCTGCATGACATGTTCCCTCGCTGCAATGAACACTTTATTTAGAGTCAGTCACACATTCACTGCCATGCTGTAAACACCCACAAGACTACCAAATGTGTATTCATCCATGGTTGAAAATAATCTCCAGCTGATGCACAATTTACTCTTGTTTGTAACTTTTGCTAAAACCACCGCTTTAAGAGTATCCCCTAACCTTTTTTAACTACATATTTTGAGCTCTTGAGCTTCCAGTAGAGGACCAGAGAAAGTTCCTTTAAAATCATGTGGTCCCTGCTTAAACAGAACAAACTTGGCCATACTCTGTTCAAAGCCGCAAACACAATCTGTATGAAATAGCACATTTGATATGGTGGAAACATACTCTAGATGTAGCTGCACCACTTAAGGAAAAGCGATGCTAACTTTCTCACAGCAGAGACAGACAACAACGCAGTGCAGTGTTCTGATTATTCCATTTGAAGCCATCTGAGACTTAAACTGGTCGTGTCTGAAAACAAGCCCACGGCTTTGATTACAAGGGTTCTGAAATATGATAAAGATAAAGCGAAGGGCAAGTGAAGCTATTTCAGTTTGTATGAGGCATGTGTGATATCAGTTTTTCAAAGGACATCAAAGAAGATACAAACTAATCTTCCTCTGCTCCACTGAGTTTGTGTCATTATGAGCTGCTTATCTGGAAAATATCACACTGCATTCCTGGAGGTTACAGTCAGATGCCAAATGGCCTTTTACATTTCCCAGGGACTGGATATGACTGCAGAATACAGGTGATGCTGATTGGGAGGTCAGACATGATTGTGGTCTGTTACTCTACACATGGAGGTTCTGGCTTTCTGTGGGCCTTATGAAGTAATTGGGGAAGTGAACGGAAAACAGGGGCTGAGCCAGAGGAGCAGAGTAGAAACACACATCCATTATGTGTGCAATAGCACTGAAACACACGCAGGCATATGTGAGATGAGACACACATGCTTGCACCAGAACATTGGACACAATCAAACACGCTCTGCTTAGTATAGAGTGCCAGTACTGTGAGCTAATAGATATTGACACACACCGAAAGCATATGCTGCTAATCATTCACAAATGCCCACATCGTCGGCACCGAAAAAAACACAACAGCCTACTTTATCCTGATAATTTATTCCGTACATTTGGATAAACTGCTCTCCGAAAATAGCCAAATTCCCTGCGTGACAAAACGACAAAGAATTTGTGCTTCACTGGTGTGTTCCCACAGAGGAATGGGGCCCGAGGTAACACACCTGGGATGTGGAAACCCCTCACATGTCTATCTAATATCACAACACTGATAACCTGTTCAGCCTGTTTGAGCCCTTCCATTTCCTGCAATAGAAAAATAGCAATAGAACTCCCTAGTATATAAGATCTAACAAAATAAAAAACACTGACTTCTTAAAACCTTATCAAACAACCAGTGGTATCCACAGACTCTCTGTTTGGGGGTAAGAAAAAAATATCTTTTGCACACCCAAGCGTGTGACCATATTCAGTAGCGGGGCTGCCCTGAATATATGTAATATTTAGGGTAAACTGACAGATGTTGTCTGTTTTATGTAGTTAAATCTGAATATTTAAGCTTTTTTTTCTTTTTGCATTTTAAATTGTGGTCACAGACACTGTAGATGTGACTGATGGTGGATTATTCCTCTGTATGCATGAGAACACACCGAGTTGTCTTTACAATCAAAAAGAAGATGTCAGGATATAGCTGATTAACCAATTAATTTGCAATGACCAGTTATTTTTGACAATGTGTCTAAACTTTGAGCTGAGGTGAAGTCATACAGTCATTTCGGGAGATTTTGCCCTCTATTTCTGCACAGTACTCATTTTAAAAGTAAAATTTGGCACTTTGTGCAAGAAGGGCAAGCCCCTGCAGAACACATCACAGCAGTCAGCATAAATCATGCAGTCAGAAAGACTAACCCAGCATTCAAGCCTAATTTTATATGCTCCGTTTATTGCTGCATATGTCAGAATATAGTTTATTTCATGTTACGCCATATCACAAGGGGCAAATGATTTCTATCAGATGCTTGGGTGGAGCTGAATCTGGTATGATGTATCTAATAATCTCACATCAATCTCATCATGATATGATCTAGCAGATACAGGATACAGTTACATAAAACTCTGACAGACGCTGCAGTATATATGGCATATCTGTCACTGAGGCATTCAGTGTGTACATATTTGGGCAGCTGTGGAAAATTCTTAACTTACACAGTCACATCACACCTCAGGGATCTTCAGGATTTGCAGTTGCTGTGCCAGTGGTGTTGTAATAATAAGTAAAGCTGGTTTTTAAAAGTTAAGCAGTGAAAAAACCAATCCCCATCTTTGCATTGTCTGTGAGCACAATGACAGTCATAATTGGTGACAAATGAGCAAATAAACAACTCGCCATTGTTTAAGAGAGAAAGGCAGTCCTGCGAGGAAGCAGCATGATGTCAGCGCTCTGACATCCTCTTTATGGTCCAGTTTTCTCTGACAGGCCTACAAATCATCATCTCAACCCTCAGCTCCCCACCTGGGAAAGCAGTCCACCACATGAACACCACCGGGAGGCAACAGGCAGCAGGCAGCCAGCGACAAGCAGCGTCAGGAGCAGAATAATAGAAGGCTGGCCCGAACTAAAGAAAGAATTATCTGCATTGTTCAGAGCGTACTGCTTTTAAAAGCCTTACTTTCTTTTGAAGCTGCTGAATAGAAACAGTGACTCCTGTAGGGCGGGTGCAAAACTCAACCGCAAACTGGCAGAAGATAAAAGCTGACTTCTCTCTCCTGCAGAGTCCAGAAAGGTCTAAGGCTGTGTTACTACGTACCCATCCATCCTGTCCCTTTCTCCATATTTCTGGTCACTCCCCCACTCACTAACTCTTGTGTTTTCAGTGACAAAAATATAGCAATAGTCCAGTTTATCTGATGTTTTTGATGCATGTTTCTGAGGTGAGCAAAGAAA
>JAOXYL010000105.1:17417749-17431433 GCA_028564955.1 Terapon puta
GTGTGTGTGTGTGTGTGTGTGTGTGTGTGTGTGTGTGTGTGTGTGTGTGTGTGTGTGTGTGTGTGTGTGTGTGTACTGACCAGTGAAGAGGTCTCCGTTGCTGTAGGCCTTGCCGCGTCCCTCCTCATCGTTGGGCACGGCCGACACCTGCTTGGCCGAGGTGCAGCCCATGGCCTCACACTCTGAGACCTCTCCTCATCGCACTCTCACCTGAGGACAGAGACAAACATCGTAAAGCGAACGACGCTGCTGTTTCAATCTTTTTTTTTACGATGTGATTTATAGATATTACTTCTCGAAAGCACGGCGCTGTTTGTTCAGCTACAGTGACAGTCACTCATGTTAACAAACCCCCTTCTTCTGCTTTACTTCAAACAAACGGGGCCAATCGATGTAAAATGCTTCCTACGGTGTTTTCTCCCAACACTGCGACAGCTTCTGCAAATCTATTCGGTTTGAACAGCACCGGCACTTCAATGCTGTATTTATCTTTTTAGAAGAATAGAGCCGGTTTGGATAGTGTGTGTATGACCTAGAGACAGGAAGCCTAAAACGCATTATTTCCTTCCATCTCACAGTGTCGATCTCGCACTAGGTGCTCAGTGGGAGGTTAAATCATAAAACATCAGGAAGTGAAGAGAGACCTGTCATGAAAGTGTTGCCGATCATAACTTCAGACTCATAAGTTTCTTTTGGGTGTAAACACGACCACTGGCACTTTACTGTTGCTCCAGTGGGGAAATAAACAGAATGAGATGGATTTAAGAGAGGCTGCAAATGAAAGATTTCAAATGAATATACCCCATGATATGCTGTTGATTCTTTTCTGATGTAAAAGCACTGTTCTTAAATTTCAAAACATATGGATTCATTGTCATTACAAGTCACCGGGGTATTATGTCTCATTCAATGCTACAATATAAAATAATGAAAAGTTGCAAATCATCAAATTTGATAATCTAATCACTTTGTTGTTGTTTTTTTACTTGATTAAAACAGCTCTATGGACTTTTTAACTGGTTATAAAACAGTCTCAATTTAATATAAAATATATTTTTAAAAAAACAAACCACACCAGTATTAGTTTCTAATCGTTATCCATAATTTTTGGCTGCGGCAGACTGCATAGCCGAGTGATACTTCTTTGCACATTCATCACTACAAGTGACCCTTAAAATATTGATCAGTGCAGCTTTAAAACAAATAAATAACTGAAATTGCTCTGGATCAGTAATCTCAACATTGTTTCAAAACTTTGTTGTGGTTTAAATAAGCCGTGTTGACGTGTCCTTAAACCAAACAGCTCTAAACTAAACACCTCAATATTATTTTTAAAAAAAAATAAAAGAGGAAAGCACGGACATCCCATTCACGGGGACAGCTGACACGAAGCTGTGAACGCCACTGTCAGTCAATCACACGCACTGTCAGACACATTACACTATAGATAGTCTCCATGTCACTCACACATGCCATATGCTGTCATTGACAGAGCCCATCTGACTGCTGGCAGTTAGAAAAATGCACGCACACACACACACACGCACACGGGCAGCCAATGATTACCCATCACCAAAAAAAATATATACCGCACCAGTGTGTGTGAGAGTCTTAAATGGAGGGAGCGGAGGGGGCCGCAGAGGCTTTTTTAGAGAGGCAGAGAATACAAAGAAAGGGAGGAAGTAAGTGGGGGACAGGGGCGAAGGAAAAGATGGAAAATAGGTGGGATAGAAAAGAGGCCAGAGAGAAAGATGAGTGCAGGACTTCAAAAGAGCGCCGCCTGCCCCTCCTCCCTCCTTCAGTGATCCTGGGAGCGTTTGAAGTTGACAGGAGGCCAGTGTTTACTCCTGTTTTTAGGCTGCGGCCGACCAGCCTCCGTCTCTCTGGACACGACACAAAGCGCCAGGTGTACAGGGTGCAGGGAGTGGTGACTGCCTGATGGGTGCTGTGTGACTACACTTGTAATAATTCCAGCGTAGTTTATGCTTTTGGTCATCGTTTCTAATCAGTATCAGTAATAATAAGACTGAAAAAGGGGAAGTCAGTGGCATCCCTAAAAAAATATGTCTGAAGGGGTAAAGAACATGAGAGGATAGTTGATTATTCAGGTTTCAGTATTATCCTTACATTAAGTTTGACCTCTGTTGTCTGTCTGCCTAATCGTTTCTTTGATTGTCAGACTTCACTACAGCACCGCCAACGTGTTCTGAGATCTAAAAAATTAATTTGGCGAGTTAGGGCTGCCACTTTGTATGAGAAACACAGAGTACTATTCAAATGTGTGAAAACAATTAAAATATGCAATCCAAATGATCCGTCCAATTTCAAAATTCACACTGTAACAGTGCAAACAGGCTCTGATTGTACTTCAGCGGGAAACATTCATAAAATGCTCTCTGATCTGTTGCATGCCCGGATGTCTCATCTGGAGCCCAAACAAAACTGGATTTTTGATGCTATTACCATTATTCCCGACATTTGAGCATATAATCATGTTATATCTGGAAAATACTCATCTGAACACATCATTTTATACACAATCCATAGTCCTTAAATTTCATTTTGGAGAACAGTGACCATGAATTGTAAATTAAATGATTTTATATATGAATCGCTGATAGACTGTACGCCAATACCAGTACATCAGCAATAAGACCATATGTTGGCATAGACGATATACTGATTTTAGTCCAATTCCCTCAATAAACTGCAGCAAAATGGGGGCATGAACCAAACAGGTCAACATGAAACCAAACCAAGGCTCTTTGCCTCCTTTACAAAAAATACAACTCCTTTAGAGTAGCAGGAAAGCAAATGTGATGCTGGAGGTAAAAGTATGTGAGTAAAAAGGAAAAGGCATCAATTCTGCAGCGCAATTCCAGGTTTAAAAAGTGGCAGCTCTAGGGTGAATGCAATGTTGTAACAAATAGCCAAAACTATGAATATAAGTTTAAATCAATTATCCTTTAATCCTGCTGTGGTTGTGTGGGGTGTGTGTATGTTCGGTGCAGGATGAGGGAATTTGTGTATGAATCCCTTTCTCAGCTCTCCAGGTAAAACGACATTAATCTCTGGAGCCTGAGCAGAGCTTACACATGAATTTCTCAAAGGGCCTGCAGGTGAGAGGAGGCTGTACCGCGGGAGAGAGAATCGAAACGCACACACACACACAAGCTTTGGATGTGTGTGGCTGTGTGCAGTCGTGTCACCTGTGGCCTGAGCTGTGTGTGTTCTGGTCTAGAGAGCAGCTTATCAGCCCATTCCAGGCAGCCTGGGACACCTCTTACTACGACTACAGCTCTGGTACAACACAATTATGGCTCACACACACTCACGCACAGTCATAAACCCACACAGACACACACAGCCGGCAAGTCTTAATGCAGTCGCAGGCACGACGTCGCCACTAGCGGCAAAGTTTCAAATATAATCTCATCCAGCATAATCTGTCTCTTGACAGAGTCGCTTAGATGAGGATTCAGCGCCGAGGAGGACGAGGTGTGCACCCGGAAACACTGCCGCGGGGGTGCATGTTACCTGTCAGAGGATCACAGCACAGTGACGCAGAAAAGCAAAAGACGGAGAGGGCTACAGAGACAGGAAAAGACAAAAAAAAAATGCACAGACAGGGAGGGAACAAACGAGTTTCTCTTAACTCTGGGCTATTAGTGTAAAGCTGAAGTGAATATTAGATTAGCAAAGCACAGAGTCTCCCTTCTGAAACCTCTGACGGAAGCCTATCGGGAAATGTGAGCAGCCTTGACAGATTTTAAGTTTGAAAGGGTCTCCAGTGTGTGGGCAGCATCTGTTTGAAGGGCTTTGATTTGTGTGTATTGAAACATCAAATTGCGAGTAGGAGCAGGCTAAAAATAGACCCAGCAGTCCCAGAGCCATTGTTGTGTGCAGGGATAATGCTAGGCTGTGCGAATCTGTAAGCCAAGCTGCTATTACTTGAGTTTTTAACATATAAGCTACAGCTAGTGGGAATATTACAAAGCTCGAACGCACCTAAAAATAAATGAGGCCTGTCATAAGGCGGAGGATGCAGGGATGCTTCAAGGACACAAACACACACACACACAGACAAAAAAAAACAGTTATGTGTTGAAATTCACAGAGTCGGGTCAAGAAGTCACACAGGACGTGTTTTGTAAGATGCTGGTCAAAATCAGACAGCCTTTGTTTTTATTACTACTCAGGGTGTTTCTACACTCAAGAAGTCCTGCTTCTCCAAAATCCTCTACGCTGTTGTTGCACGCTGTTGATTTTGGTATTATATTAAATCAAGGGCTTTCAAGACCATTTTCAAAAGTTGTGACGATTTGATTCTGTTTCTCAAAGGCAGTGATTAAGCTGTGATGATCACAGTAAGAAACATGAAACCACAAACTTATGCTGTGCAATATTATGCTCATTTTCCTGGCCTTTTAAAAATGTTTTGTTGTTTTTGTCGTTCAGTGTCTGATTTTACGTTAAAAAAAAATCCTCAAATGAAACACTGAGGGGAAAATGACACTTTGATTGAGCTCCTCACAACTCAGACATGCACTGAACGGACACCACATCATATTAAAAAGGCTGTGAACCGCTGCAGTAAAGGAGGAAAAAAAGCTGAGCAATATATAAGCGCGTCGCTCGATACTCTTTTGCATCCTCTTGCTCCTTTGCATGTGTCTCACTCTGCAATGAGATCAGCGCGTACACTTTTAGCATTGGAAACTGCTCCTGGAATCAGCCCGAGTTGGTGCTGAGCTGTACCCAGCGAGCTTCTCGGTGCCACATGCGAGACCACAGTGGGGCGTTGCACAGTGTTGATTTAACCCACGGGACAGCTGGACTCCGCTGCTCTGAGCTCGCCTACCCCTGCAGACAGTGAAGTGTGTCAATGGGACAGACTGATCCCGGCAAGTCGGCCAAGACCCTTACGCCATCCAGCTATCTCTAGCTCCTGCCGTCACACACGCAAGCGTAAGACGAGCCAATGAGACCTGATAAACATGACGTCGTCCAAAGGGGATAAGAGTTCCTGATACCGACTGGCACACAACCACCCCATGATCCACACAACTTGCTCCAGATGCTTAACATTCATCATGGGGAACACTCGCCAAAGCAAAAGTAGTAGCCTAATTCAGAGATATAAATAATGCCATGATGTCAGCTTGCAGGTGTTACGTCATTTCTGGGTAAACTCACGCTAGATTTGGCAGAGAGCCCTCTGTCAATGTCAACCCCATAGGCAATCTTAAATTCGTCAAAACAATAATAAAAGTGTCTGTGACACAAAAGGTGTCCAGCTCTCTTAAATGCATGTTAAGGCCAAAAGGAATCCTTAACAGATGGCAAATGATCAAGCCCTTAAAGTGAATACGATTTGGCAAACACACCCAGGCTTGCCCATGCCTGCATACCTGGAGGTGGGACGTGACCTACTCTCCGTCGTGTGAATAAGCCTTCTTTACAAATCAGTTTGTCAAAGGAGGAACTCAAAGGGCCTGTGCAGAGAGATGTGAGTGTAAAAGCTTGCATAAACACACACAGAGTACACAGGCAGAGCAGTGTGCAGTGCAAAGGTTTCTCAAACACAGGGCTGTGCCAGAGGCAGAAAGAGCGGCCACAGAGCCTGAAAAACTGGCTGGGCAAAAGCGAAGGAGTGAAGAGTACTAGTATTGGGAGGTGTGTAACAGGTTGTTTTTTTTTATGGACTTGATTTCTTTCTGAGTTTATCAGTCCCCATAAGCCCATAAACCTAGTAGAACAGGAGTGTCTGACTGTGATTCAGCTTCCTGGTAAGAAAAGAGATTTGAAAGCCTGGGAGGGGAAGTGATGACTTCAGCCGCGGTCAAAGCCACAGGGACGCTCGATGCTGCAGGGCAAGTCTCTCAGCGAACCCACCTGTGACCGAGCAGAGACTCATCCTCTGCTTCATCATGCTGCACTGCCGAGCGCTGAGTCGTGCTCTGCTGCTCTGCACTGCTCTGAATTAAACCAAAGTGGACTAAGCTGGTCGGTGCAATACAGCAGTCTTCTGGTGGCACTCTCGTTAAAGTGCCACAGCTTGGCCACATCCACAGCATCTTTAGAAATGGGTGAGTGGGAGCTGAAATATGTGGAGTGCAGGGTTTCCCCCAGGAAATATTTAGCCAAAGTGGCGAGCCACCCGTATCTCAACCCACCTCATACTCAGTTTAGTCAGAGGATGACTAAAAGAGTCACACTCATTAAATGAGACACTTCAGTCTTCTTCCCTTGAGGTTATGCAATTTTATGAAATAAAAAAGGTTTTATGATGTGTGTATGATAGCTGAGGCCGTCTTTTCTTACAGGTGAAGTGGCACACCTGTGAAATAAAACACAGTGGAAAACCACTGAATAGGGTTGGGCAATATGATCATTGTATAGATAGATATCCCTCTAATATCTATCGCTTAAATCGCTATATTCAATGTGTAAATCAGTGAGCTGCTTTATGGCAATACTGAATTTATTTTACAATGTCATGAACTACTCAATTCAACTCATGTTTCTCACCACCAGATGTGTTCACCTGAAATCAGACTGGCTTTATACACAGGTATTACCCTGGAATAAGGACAACAAAGGACTGGATGATATGGATAACATATAGCAAGCAACATAACATAGCAGCAACATATAGATAGAAGCTGACCCTTTAAGTGAGAGCTTTCACAGTATAAATATATAGCGACATCTATGACTGGATCATTTCACAGTGAAGACCGACCAGCCCGTGCTCAACAGAAAATACTTCCCACTGATAACTTGTCCAACAAATTTAACATTACGTTTGCTTTTACTGCAAAGGCAAAAACCTAAATGGCGTACCTCAACGCTGTAGTGGAGAATCGCTGGTGTGTGCTGCAGTATGTCCAGCGTGTCTTTGCCTCTCTCTGTGACAGAGCACAGTTTCAGTACAACTCCTGGGCCAACGCGCCATAATATTTACTCTAGCCAGGCAGCAAATGCTGCACCTCTCCTCTTGTCCCAGTTTAAGCACTCCATCAGTCTGACAAGCCTAGGAAGCCGTGCCAAGACACGCGGACTGGTGACAATCGAGGTCTCTCCTGAGTGGCGCGTTGTAGCTTAAAGTGTACGTCTCCATTCCCCCTCTCGCTGCGTGTCGTTGTGCGAGCGGCGCCTCTTTCCCCCTTCTTATTGTTGTAGTGAGGCTAATAAGTGGTCAGAGAGGGAGGGAAGGGCGGACAAATAGGGGGGCGGTGAAGAAGGAGGTAAGATACAGGAGTCCCTCTGTTCTGCAGCCGTGGCATGGCCGTGTGACTGACAATGAGAGGTGCATTGTGCATAGTAAGGCATGTGCTGGTAAAGAAATAAGAGCCTCTTTTAGACAAGTTACATACATATACTTTGGCAAGAGGCCTATGTTTTTACTCCAGGCCCATAAAAGCCAGTTGAGCTGAAATTGAGAGGTCTGCACGGTTCTTACCGTTGCCTTTCACTGCTGCAGCTCATGGAAAGAGCGGATGAAGGCAGGACAAACCAAAAAAGAGTAAAGGCAGAAAATGGTGAACATTTCAGGTTACTGTGGGTTACTGTAGTCTAATTGAAAGCTGATCTGTAGTGGGCCGCATCTCGCTGCAAGCAGACGCAAACCGTACAAAAACGGATTGTTCCACCGAATGAAAGACTCTGCTCGAGGTTAAAATGCCTCCTCTGAGGCCTGTTACCTGGCGTTTGTGCCCTTTGGCTTCCCAAGAGCGAGACAGATTCCCTGAAAGGGCAGAAAGAAAGCAGTCATGCCCGTTTCATTCCCCCTCGACACTACTCAGCTCTGCTGCTCCCAGCCGTGGCGGAGGTAAAAGCAGGTCAGAGCCTGAGGTGATTGGTAGGTGAAGAGTAGGATCCAAAGGGTGGAGAAGTGACAGAAGGAATGATCTAGCGACACTGTGACTTTCCCCCTGCATCGACAACACACAACAGAGTACTTCATTACAGCTAGCTTTCACTTTAAAGACAGTACACATTTGAGCCTTCTCACACACACTGCAAAGTTCTTTACCTACCCTTTGATTTGAGATCATACTCTATTCTTAAGGTGTACTTAACAGGTGTATTTTTGGACTTAACAGTTACTTTCATTTTTCTGCCCCGGCTGCAGCTCCTCAAGGTCTGCTTATAGTTTCTCAGGCAGACCTATAAAAACGCAGTTTCAGCATCGTGGTTTATGCTTTTACTACCGCTGCTTATATGCAATCGAGTTTAGTGCATGCGATTAAGTGTTTGTCCATCACATTCACCAACAGACAGCTGCACATGGCTGATAGACCGGGCCTTCTCCAACACGGCAGCAACGTAAGGTCAAACGTGTTTATGCTTTCTCATCCAAATCCATCTGAATTGCTAACAAACCAACCCACACCGGGCAAAATAAAAAGAGTACCAGCTTTAATATTCATTAGAAATTACCACAGCTGAAGAAAATAAATATCAATCTCTGCGTAATTGGCAAGCGTACTGCAGGATAATTGGCAAAAGTGGTTTCGGATGTCAGTCTGCTTGTTTGAATGAAACGCATTGAAACGTTTCAAGCCTTTCACCGGCGAGCTGCAGATGAGCCGGTGTTTCGTGGCTCAACATGGCTGGCGTCTTATAATATCCACCATGTTATTCTTTCAGATGCAAACCAGTGCCTTTCCTCATCTGTTATCCTGCGCAGGGACACACACGCCACAGCGGGAAAACCTTCATTCAATAGACTCTTCAGCGGTTTTTAATCAACTGTTCCACAGACTAATGGCACCGAACACGACGTTATTATAATTCATAATCTGCAGAAAGCAGCCATGCTGGGTGATGCAGATGGAATCATTATTGTAGTCCTGATATGTATGATGTTATAGCAAATATAGCGACAAAAAAAAAAAAAAATCACAAAACATGATTTTTCCCAGCATAAAGCAGATTGAGCCCAGATGGTAGGATCCTGATCCTGACACGTCTCACCTTCTGTCATTTGACTCCCCAAGCGATATCAACACTTTGGGGCATTTGTTCTGTGCAAAAGTGCCTCCATTTTTTCACTGAAGATTTTTTTATTTAAAAAGCAGTTAATTCATTTTTACGATGTTAGCGGGTGGTGAGGGTGAGGTAGCGCACAACTGTCATGCCTTAAATGATATTAAATTCTTAATGAGAGTGACAACAAAAATGACTCCCGTTGGCTTTTAAATAGCTGCTTGCCTAAAATGTATTGGTTTGCCACCACAGATATTCAGAGCCGAAACAAAAGGCAACTGATCAATTAGATTGTGGATTATATTTCGAAATGGTTGGTAGTCTGAGTCATTTTTCCCCTCAATAAATGCCAAACATTTTCTAGTTCATTTTCTCGGGGTTTGGGAACTGGGAATCGCAAATTTAAGCTGTTAATTGCCTGAAGAATCATGAAATTGTTTGGTCACGATATTGGTCAGCTGGATGCAATAAATAATAATGAATTACTGTCCTGCCCTTGACAGCAGTAGTGTTGATGACTATGATCACAGCTATTATTCACATCAATGGTGAGGCATCGAGCTTAATTAAAACTCTACACATGTACTTGACATGGTCACTCCTGTTTTTTTTTACTAAAATTAAAAGACTCACTCAGAAACTCACCTAGAACGAACGGATGTTGGACACATGTGTGAGTAATAAGGTCCTGTAGTATTTGTACACAAAGGGAGTAAGATCCTATGCAAACCAGTAGGCTTGTCTGAAGTCTCAAGACCTGAGTGTGTCATTGTTATTTCGTGTTCACTATCACCTGTCTTCATATTAAATGTATGGGTTTTCATTGAAGACTGAATTTATTTTCTAACATCAGTCCATCAGCGGAGTTGTCATTATCAAGGAAGGAACCTGCAGAGATCCAATCAGAAAGCATTTTATCTGCAGTGGCGATGGGAGACAGATGCATTCTGCCTGATGGGAAAACACTGTGCAGAGATTCACACAGCACTTCAGAGCAAGCACATGAGTGAGAATAAGAGATAAGAAAAGAAGGAAGGAAAAAAAAAAAGCTGGCAAGCTAAATGAATTCTTGTCTCCATATTCAGTGGACTGGACTCTGAACAGAAACTGGACTGTAAACAGAGCCAGGGACACAGAGGGACGCTGCTTTATCATGGGATGGACACGAGCACACAGATCATGCACGCAGGCTGCACAGCCAACCACTGCTGACTCAGAAGGCGAGCCGCAAGAAGACCACCAAAAGCAGAAACGGCCCACATCCACTGATCTGCACGGCGACTGCAATGCAGACGTATAAACACACATGCCAGATATAACACAGAAACCGCCGCGACACGCGCCTGCAGCTTTCAGGTCTGGCGCTGCAACGTTCGCTGCTCAAGCTCCGATTATTCAGTCAGGTAGACAAAACCGATGGGCCAGCGAGCCCCTCAGTCAAACTGACAGAGGGATCAGGTTGTGCTGGCCTTGTGCTTTTCTGCACTGCAATATAGACTGCCTCATCACACCTGACAGCGCTAAGCACTGCCACCCAGAGAGCACGACGCACGCAGAGCAAACACAAACTCGATGGAACAAACAGTCATGGGAACTCCCTCCCACGCCCACACACACACAGACACAGACAGACAGACAGAAAGAGAAGACATCCTGGTAACCATGGAAACCCTCCACCTCCTCACACGGTGACATCACAGGTGTTGCATCATGACCCAAACCAGGGGCCAAACAACCACCCGAACTGTTGCTAATCAGGTGAGGAGGCCACAGGTGGACGGGCCGGGGCGGACGGATGCCGGTGATGACGGTGATGATGATGATAGTGATGATGATGGAGGGAACGACGAAGAGGAAGAAGGGGGGGAGGGCTAAGAATAGATCCCCCTGCCTCGGAGAAACAGACAGAGAGGAAGAGAGAGGAGCGAGGAGGAGTGAGGCTCGTGCGTTTCCAGTCTCTTTCGCTAGCCACCGGAACCAAAAGCCATATGTGAGCAACGACTCATCAGCACACACAGACAAACACACACACACACACACACTGTGATGAGCAAGTGAGGGAGGGTGGGAGAGAAAGGCAGATGGAGGCAGATAGATGAAGACAGACAGATAAATCAAGCAGGGAAGGATGGGGGTGGGGTGGGGTGGGGGGGACTTGAAACGTCCACTCACAGGATTGCCGGTACTTGATCGTAACCTATATAACCCTGATGTAAGCTGCTGGTGACACGATGCGCCGTAATGCCCGCCACTCCAACCTACTTTCACACCAGGGCAGTGCACGGCCACCAAATGGACGTAATGGTCTAAACGCTGATCACGCGGAGGAAATCTACAGCAGCCATATGGCATATTTATTAGAAGGAAAAAAAATGCAGAAGCCGGCAAGGCAGTTGGGAACTTATCAAGTCCTTCAGTGTGTGAGGAAGCAGGCAGGGGAGGGAGGGAGGGGGGATGCATTTGAAATGGACTCGGGCTAAGTTTTGGTTAATGAGCTGCAAATGAGTCTGCATATCAAATCTAATTCTGGCCGCGGTGACTTGCCTATTATCGTCCCGTCTTCCCTCTGAGGCTGACACAGTGATCAGCAGCGTTCAGTAGTTTGTACAAACATGCAAAAAAAAAAAGGTTATGTGTGCAGGTCCTGTCACACTATGGGAGCTTTGGGGGGTGGAGGGGGGGCAAAGACAGCAGCAGTAGTAGCAGGAGCAGTAGTAGTAGTAGTATCCTCTGGTCCGGCTACTGTCCTGTCCTGTCCTGCAGCTCAACAGCTGTGTCCAGCTGCGAGACAAGGAGACAGTGGGAGCTTTGTGTCCCCCCCTTCAACACACAGACACACACACACACACAGAAATAGGCAGCAGAGTTGTGGGCGTGCAGACGGTCTCCGTGTGTGCACACATGGTTTAATTTCCACAAAGGTTGACGGCCTTACAGCGGTGGGAGAGAGAGAAGGAAGGAGAGAGAGAGAGGGGAGAGCTGCGGGACGGCGGCGGTGCCACAGCCAACCAGGATGTGTGGAAACATTTGAAATGCGACGTCCGGGCACATACACCCCCCCAACCCCCCCTCCCCGACAGCGAGACGTGCAAAAACACACACTCATATTGTGCTTTTAATCACCGCTATACATACATATCTAAAAAAAAAAAACTAAGTAAAAAAGAGCAAAACGCACAGTGAGGAGGTGAAGCTCCGGGAGCGTTTGCGGCCACCAAAACAACAACAACAACCAAAAGATAGACGGAGCCCGGCGTGCAGGAAGGAGAGCGCCGGGCAGTCACGGTGCACTTAGGAAACAACAACAAAAGGCAGGAGTGAAAGAGAAAGAGAGGGAGAGAGAGAGAGAGAGAAGGAAAAGCCAAGACAGGAGCGCGGGGTTTTTTTTTGTTTTTGTTTTTTTTGTGTGTCCCCCCCGGAGCAGAAACGACACCAGAGAGAGAGAGAGACGATTCACCGAGTAATAGGCGGGTGTCGGACTTACTCAGATGAACCGGTTCCGCTCGGTCCACTGGAGGGTAGCCGGTCGCTCTTCCGGCTGTGTGTGTCGGGCGGGATCTGCGCTGTGGAGAGCTCAGAGCCTGGAGGACTGAACGTAAACTGTGGCTTGCGTCATTTCACCAGGATGCCACTGTTGCGCGCAGCGATGCAGCCATCTTGCTGAGGAGAGGAGAGGAGCGCCCCGCCGGCCCACTGCAATCACTGCTGCTGCTGCTGCTGCCGCCTCTCTCCGGCCCCGGTGAGGAAAACTGATCCGCCCCGAGCCGCTCACGCTGCCTGTGATGCAGAGGGATAACTGGAGGGAAACCCACCAGCACAGCTATCTTTATTCGTTTCCATCTCACGTGTCTGGTGTCACTTTAACCCACCAGTGCAAAGTCACAAACTGTGTGTGTGTTTGCTTGAGGATTTCAATTTTATGCAACTTTATGTCTAGGAAATATTTTTAACAGTGTATTTATCTGCAGGCTGTATTACTTTTTCACATTGTAGGTTCATATCTATAAATAGGATGAGCTGTGGTGTTAAAATGCTGCATGTGTCTATTAGTAATAATGATGATCCAAATAATGATATATATAATATTATCTGACACCTCTTGCTCCACCAGTGTTTTCACGTGTAATAACTAGAAAGTGCATTTTGATGATATATGAAAGTATATGAGCACTTCCCCCACAGTTTCAGTCACACTGACAGTGATGTTTAAGGTGCACCAGAAGTTTCCAATCACATTTACTGGATGTTGACTCAACTGGTTTTACGTGGGTGGCCACCTACTGTTTGCAGACATGCCTTTGTTGGGAAAGATGAGGTTTAAGAATAAAATCATCACCCCTCACTCAAATATTCCACTTTCATAGCCCTTCTGACAAAAAAACAAACAAACTAAAAGGGAAAAAAAAAAACAGTTACTTGCTCAATAACAGCAGCTTTAACATCATTACAAAGTGATGTGACATGTAAAGTTCACGGTCGAATAAGAAATCTCATGGATTCAAGTCTGTGTCCTAGTATAGTTTAAAAAAAAAACAACAGCCACATCCATTAATCGCCTCCCATTTTACATCATTTTTTGCTAAACTGCACCATCTGAACCCAACATTTAGAGTTAAAACAGCATAAACTCAAAGAAACAAGCCAGTCTTTCCCAATTTCCCTCTCAATTTTTATTTAATTTCATCATGTT
>JAOXYL010000105.1:17431533-17444153 GCA_028564955.1 Terapon puta
TAAAACAGCATAAACTCAAAGAAACAAGCCAGTCTTTCCCAATTTCCCTCTCAATTTTTATTTAATTTCATCATGTTACCTTATTGGCTTATTTCTCCTCTTTCCAGTCAGAATGACAGACAGATCATATAGCGCCCCCCTGTGGCGGGCAACTAGTGTGTAACCCACGCTGCTGAGGGTGTGTCTGCTCCACCCGATGTGGTCCAGAGGTTGTTGTTTTGTGGGGTGAACCAGAACCTGAGCAAAGCAGCGTCATGTTGCTTCAGTCAATATATGTTGACAAATACATATTTACATTGACAGATTACTTCATATTTCCTTGGGGGCGGGGGGGGGGGTAAAGTTTGGCGTTGAGTTTGCCTAACGTAAAGCCATAAAAAGATCCTGCAGCTTGTTCAGTGTTCACCGACCCCCCCGCCCCCTTCCCCACTTGGATTAAGTCTTTAACTCACATCAATGCATACATATGATTAGGGCCTAAGACCATGACGACAGTAAATGCATCATCACAAATAATCATCACGCTTAAATAAAATTAATTGGTCGATGGATTAATTAGTCAGAACTTAATTGTTGGACCAGCATTCATTTGAGCAAAAAGAAGTCAGAGATGCATAGAGAGAGAGAAAGAGAGAGAGAGAGAGACAGTGTGAGTAATTTGGAGTGGAAAGTGAGACGCTGTTACACACAGTCTGGTCCATGTCATTCATTAGGGATTTTTATGACAGATTAACAGAACTGCATGAGAAAGTGAGGTAAGAACCCTGGTCTCTCATCCATCATCTACCAGGCTAAAAAAAGGACTCCCTCATGGTCCAAGAGATACAGTATGTGGGCTTGCCTTGGCACATGATACCATCCACGGAGGGCGAGAGAAGAAAGCAGTCATGAAACGCACCCACCCCCCCCACCCGGCTTTCTCTGAGTTCACCGCATTGAGGCCAGCGACGTGCGAAAGATGCGTTCCCTCCAGGTTTCTCCGCGCGAGTGGGATCAAACCGCAGTCACAGGGCACGACACGCCCCACGACTGTCAGAGCTCATCCTTCTCCATCTGCTGGAACGCTTCCAAGTCCTCCCGCCAATCAGCCAGCAGTTCATCCACCGACTGGCTGCTTGAGTCTGAGTCGCCCTCGGGCTCCTCTCTCTTCTCAGAGTCCCTCTCCTCTTTGGGCTCTGCCACGTTGGCCTCTGCCTCTGCAGGGCCGGCTTCCTCTTCCGGTGTTCTTACTTCCTCGGCGGGACTAGTGTCTTCATCTGCCGGACTGACTTCCTCCTGTGATGGAGCGGCCTCCTCGGGAGCCAGCTCATCCAGCTCCACCGTGCTCATCTGCGACTGGCCAGTGGGTTCGAAGGAGGTGGGAGTTGTCGCCTCGGTTATACAGTCTTCCTCTGCTTCCTGCACATCCACACCTGAAGAAAAACAAAAAAAACAAAAAAACAAAAGCAGGGGCGTGTGACTGAGCAGATTTGCACAAACACATGTGCAGGACACACATGCACGCACGCACACACGCAAACCTCTTTCCTCCCCCTCCTCCTCAGTCGGTAATCTATACAACATGCCCCCTGGTAACCATTCTGAGTCAAAAATAGAACGGTTTTCATCGAGAGGCTGTCAACTATAACAGCATGATGCTGATGGTGAGTCATGTTTCCCACAGGATAAAGCCTTTCTCACATAGCTGCACAACCAAACTGAGAGTCAACTGAGAAGAGGAATCTGGCAAAAAGTTACGCTGTGAATTTTGCACCGATCCGCGTAACGTGTATTTGATCTGCTACCGTTTCTAAAAGTGTCGCCGCTTCCTCAACTGCAGGTTGTTAATGTGTTAAGAAACAAGTCTGTGCTTTTTTTTTCCTTTTTTTTTTTAAATGATAAAGTAGAAAGAAAGGTGCCGAGGACTGTAACTTTAAGGCTTTATAATTCAAGTAAAGATAGATGCAAGTTGTCTAGCCATCGCTGCGTCACGGTGGCTTTGCGGTTACAGAGATCTGCTATAAAAATCTGAGGATTCGTGGTAGTAGTCTTGGATGCTCAGATCTCAGGCAGCTCCTAATGTCCTGTCATGCGTCTGAACCTGCACTTCCAGCAAGGTCAATTTATCGTTTTCCTTCAGTCTTCTCGGCATCATTTTACGAAATCGACATCTGACAGATCTGACAGAAAACATAACTTAATATATAGAAGCAAATATAGATACAAATCAAAACAAGAGAAATATCCAACCACAGTTTAGAAGAAAAACAGAGAGCAAGAGAGAGAGAGAGAGACATGAAGAGCTGTCATGTCCTGAGCTCTGATGGGGAAAATGTCAAATGACAACACTGTGACCGCACAAAGCTTTTCTGTCAAACACAAACAGAATCCTGTGGTTAGAGGGCAGAGAGAGAGGGAGGGAGAGAGAGGAAGGGATGGAGAGATGAAAGCATGGCTGGAAGAAGGAGAGCAGAGATAAGAAGCGAAGGAAAGGATGAAAAATGCGGATAGCAGGGGAAGAAAGAAAGGAAAAGGATACTTACTGCCCTCGATCAGGCTGCCAGGAAGAGGTTTACCTTTGAATATGGCTGCTGTTCATCCAAAGGGAAGAGGGTTAGGGGGAAAAAAAGAAGAAAAGCCAAAAAAGAGAGGAGAGGAAAGGCACTGTTACAGTCCACCACAGGGAATAAGAGGGATTTGGCAAAAAGAAGGAAAAAAAGGGGGATATGAGTGAGGATGCAATATTGATAGAGGTGTAAACCTCCAGCTTTACAACCATAGCTGGTGGGTGGCAACCGAATGAGTCACGATCTCTGAGACTTCAAATAACGCCCGAATCCCTCCATCTCATCTTTATTTTATGAAGCCGAGCACATAACGAGGCTCAGTCAGTGGAGAGAGACGAGCGCACCGACGGGCTCAATCTTATCGAGACAGACGAGTGGAACGACGGGCGGAGATCAAACAATTAGGGAGGCACGCTAGGGAGCAATGTCGCACCTCTGTCTCTGGCCTTGTCGCTCAGCAGCACCTCCACCTCCCTGTACTCCTTGAGCGCCTCCAGCAGGATGTTGCCCTCCTTGTGGAAGAGGAAGAGGACAGGCAAGGTGATGTCGTCTGTGTTGCGGCCGTCTCCCGCCATCTGGAAGAGGGGGGCGGTGTCGCTGCTGCTGCCCTCGTTGTCGTCTGGAGGGGAGCAAAAGGGGGATGTGCTGAGCGGCGCCGACAAAGATCACTTGGCGGAAAACGAACTGAACAAGATGACTTTGATATATGAGATCAGGCCTTTAACCTGCAAAAAGCTGGATCTAACTTCTCAAATGAATGAATTTTCTTACATCAACGCCTCCAGGTTTTGAAAGTTAAAGGCACCACTTGGAGAATTAAGATGAGAATCACTGGTTTATGACATTTTGCAGACTTAACAATGAATATATTAAGTGAAGACACAGCATAGATAATAGATTGTAATACGCTGACTTCTATTCTACCGACTGTCTTCGAGATAATCCATTTATACAGTCATTTAGTGGTCATCTTGCATTTTCTGTCATCAGCCGCTTGGACTCACCGATGACTATGCCTCCAATGGCGCCAGCCTTCTGGATGTGTCTGGCTTTCTCTGCAAACATACACTGTCCCCTCTGGAGCAGAGCGATGTGGCCTTGGACATACTCGGCGTTGGTGATCTCACTACAGCCGCTGTAGGGTTCAGCCACGGTTACAAAGCCTCGTACCTGCACGCAGGAGGGAGAAGGCGGGGGAGGGGGGGATTATTGCAGGAAATTGAGGAAGGGCTGAACAGAGCAGCAGCATAGTCCCGTGTTCTGTTCAAGTGCTGAAACCAAGTCTTTATATCTGTTTGAATTAGGAAAATGTTGCAGGAGAGAAAGTGCAGTCTTTAAAAAAATACCAGGGAAAAGTGTCTCTCTTTGGGAAAAACAAACAGGGGGGGGACAGTTAAGTACCCGTTTGAAAGCTGGCAGCTTGGCACGGCAACAAAAACCCACTCACCCCTGTGGAACTTTTGGAAAGGTCTGTGCCAAACTGTGCGGGGCCAGCGGTCAGCACAACCCTGCCAAAGAACGGATGTGAGACGATCTGAATGGCTCTGGGAGGCAGCTGCTCTTTCTGCTGCTGGCTGGACAGCTCCATCATCTCCTGCATGAAACGCACGCCGTCCTCCGCTGCTACCGCACTCACCGCCTGGGTGTGGGCGTGCCGGAGTGGGAGAGGAGAGGAAACGAGAGAGTGAGGGTTTTTAAAAAGTCAGGATGGAAAGGACGTGATTTGTAGAGCTGGGACAAAGGATGTGTCCTCCAATTTGGACGTATCTCTTGATAAAGTAGAACCGGTGATACACTGTGTTCTCTTGCTGTTTTTATATAAGTGTACAGATACACAAGGTGTTGCATGTTTTTAATGGCATCAAGCACTTTGATGCTCATTCATAAATGCAATATGACTGGTTCCAATTTTTATCCAATTTTATCTTCAATTTTGGAGGCCAGGTTTTCCTCATTAGATAATTAGAAATACTATATATTTTTGAGATGGCCACTTTCCATTTTGTATATAGCATGATTGCATGTGTTTGAAAAGTAACACTTTCGAATTATGAGCCATTCCTACCACTTGTTATTATTATTACATTACTACACGCTATTAGAACAAAATATCTGAGCAGTACCATACTGTTAAGAAAGTGAATCATTTCAGCCTCAGCCTGTTTGTTTCTTTTGTTTATCTTTGCTGCTAAACCGTTTACCTGGGTTGCATGTTGCACCAGCTGCACCCTGCCGTCTTTCAGGTGTATGAGGCTGACTCCCATCCTCCTCAGGAGCTCCAGATGTTCAGGGTTGTTTGCCATGAAGTCCTGAGCCCTCAGAGGGGGACGGCCCATGCCGGGTTCCCTGGGAGGAGGAAGGGGAGCGAGGGGTTAAAGACATGGAAGAAATACAGCGGTTAGGGAAAACTGTGCGTGTACGTACCGATGAGGAACAGGACGGGGGCAGCTCTTGTCCACAGCACTGCGTATTGGTTCCCTCAGGTTACGAGGGAAGGCGGGGTCAGGAAACAGGAGGCGAGTGTTGGGGCAGGTCCAGTCAAAGTTCGAGTCGTCCAGCTCCTCCTCTGACTGAAGACGAGCATATTACAGACTCGATTAGCAGCTGGAAAGTGTAAATGCTTTCATCAGTTGGTGAGTTTCATTATAACGGTATCCTGTCCATTACCGTTCTGTTTGAGGGAATAGATGAAGAGTGAGGGGCTGTGGAGAGGGACAGGGGCAGCAGGTGTGCCTCAGTTGTGAAGACGTAGTCCTCCACGTCAAACGGCAAGTCCTCGGCGTCAGCAAACAGCAGGAACAGGTATTTGAACATCTCAGCGAGAAAGAATGAATCCATTCTGACAGGAGATAAGAGGTGTACGACTTAAAAACTGTATGGTTTGTTTATCAAAATATCACTCATCGAGTAGAGTCTGACATATCAGACATCATATAGGCACGGTGTATCAGAAGAGGGGATATATTTTGTGATATTTTCCAGTTTCCTCGACCCATGTTTCAAGCAACTAAATGTACATTTCATGTAATTAAGAAAGGTCATCATTAAATAATATTTAATCATTTATCGATCCCACTATTTAACTTTTCCTTCCTTTCACTTGCCATCGTCCTATAAACTGGTACAGGTACTGAGGCTTTTATATACTCACCGGTCCTCGTGGCTCCCGGTGCGCACGTCCTTCATGGCAGCGAAGCCACAGGGGACGCGGGCAAAGCGGTTGAGGTTGTCCAGGATGGTGCGACCTGCCTCCAGGTAATAAGGGTCTCCTGTGGCCTGGAGGATGAGAGCAGAGCGGTGTGATCATAACAGAGGACAGAGCTACGAGGAAGACAGTGAACTACGATCATGACACAGAGATGTAACCTCGATTCTTACAAATAACACACTGAAGGTCAACTACACAAGTATTATACTGGAACAGTGAACAGTGGTGTGTATTCAGAAAGGCTGCTTAATAACATAAGAAATGCAAACCGTGTTGTCTTTTAGTTGTGTTGTACCTTGAAAATTTGGTCAAGTGGCAGAAACTTTAACAAATTTAACAAAACCTAGTGCCTACCTACAGACATTTAACTTCACACCACGGTAGTGAAAGAGAATGTCGGCACTATGTTAAGCTTCGTTGATTTATTACCTTGTAAAGGAAATAGGTGCTCTCTGCAAACTCAGGCCTCAGGGGATGTTGGGCCCAGTGTACCCTAAAATCAGTAGTAAAGGCCTGCGGATAGACGGAGAAAGACGAAGGGGTCAGCGCGCCATTTGGAGCATTGTAATCAAAAGAGGCAGACAAAGCTAAAATGCAGCTGTGTAAAATGTAACGCAAGGCTGTACACTCCAGAAGAGTTGTGGTCGGCAACGCAGCATTCAAAGCCCAAACTGTGGTACGTTGGGTACACGGAGAGAAAGAGGCAGATTACCTCCGGGAGGAAGTTGTGTTTCTTTGTAACTTGATACAACATCTCGTGTGTCTCGATGGCTGGACGGATGTCTCCCTTCAGCACCTGGGGAATGTGCAGCACGAACAGCGAGTATGTTACCGGAACGGCACAAGAGGCAAATAAAGGGGGATCAAAAGCTTCGGTTCACGTGGTCCGATCTGACCTGCAGTCCAGGGAAGAAGGCCAGCAGGGAGTCCATCCAGGTGCGAGCAGGAAGCAGTGGTTTGTGGATGTGGACGTCCAGCAGCAGTGGAGGCTGGCTGATGTATTTCATTATAGATGCATAGTGCTAAACAGGACGTGCAAAGGGGAAGGATTGAGGATATATTAATAGACTTATGGAGCTTGGTGTGAGGACTTCAAACAGTCTGAGGAAAAATAATTTATAAGTGTAAAATTTTAATTATTTTGTGCAAACTTAAATAAATAACACTGGTTCATGTGGGAGTTGCTACTGTAACAAAATGCTATTATGCAGACAGAGAGGCATCAAATTACTTTGTATAAGTGTGTGTGTGAGTGTGTGTGTGTGTGTGTGTGTGTGTGTGTGTGTGTGAGAGTGAGTGTGTGTGTGTGTGTGTGTGTGTGTGTGTGTACTCACAATATTAAAGCGCTGCAGAAACAGGTCATCTCCTAAGAGGATGTAGGCCTTTAGCAGGTATTCATAGTACGAGTCGATTCCTGCTCCGACTCCACTGTCTGGAGACAAACAATCACGCATCGCTTTGTAAGACACAACATGACAAACAGATGTTGTGTTTTTACCCGTCCACCCTCTCTTCAAACACATCCCCTCTCATTTAGGCCCCCGTACTTAATTTTCACTTTCCCCATGTCCTTGTCTCCTCATCACTCCACATCTGCCACAGCCTCCTCTCCTCTTCCTACACTCTCACTGCCATCCATTCATCCACCATCATCGTCATCATCATCATCTTTCACTCCCTCATCCAGTCACAACATCCTGCCTGCCTCATGTTCTCTGTCCCCCTCCTCTCTCACCCCTGCGGACCCACTCTCCAGAGTGGATGTTGATGGTAGTTCCCACCAGATTGCTGTTTCTCTGTCTCTTCTCCCACAGAAAGTCCATGGCTCTCCTGGCATGTGCCTGCGTGTGTGAGGAAGGATGCATTATTGATTTTTGGGAAGGAAAAAAAAAAAAAGGTAAAAAAGAAAATCAATCTGCAGCAGCTGTCCAGTGTTGGAAAGATTATAGTGATTTACTCTGTGCTTGATCAGCAGTGTACTGCTGCCAGGAAGTGAACCAACCCCTGGGTCCCTGTCCCTCTTTATATTTTAACCCTGTTTTTAAATAAGTCTTATAAAGAAGACAAAATTCACATTTCCTTAGATGAGAAAGAAAAAAGAAGAAGAATGAGAAGAACATTGGTTTTCTATTCACAGATGTCTACATCTAGCTTATTTTAACCTTCATTGGTATTCCATGAGATGGCCTTTTTAACCAAAGAAATATTGACATGTCACAGTAGGGGAGGCACAGGTGTGAATAACAGAATTATTCGTGGCTGAATTCATTCAGCTGCTTTGGGTTTACAGCCGTCCTATTGTGCCTGCTGGCTCACTATCACAACTTTCTGGGAAACTTAATTAGAGCACAGCTAAAGCTGCAAGGCAACATATTTCAACACACTGATTACTGGCGAACGTCAGAGGAGTAACAGCACACAACACAAAGAAATAAAGGCATAAAGAAGCGTACAAAGAGAGGACAGACACAAACTAATTTAAAATCCCTGAATGTTGTTATGGAAACAATCAACATGCTACATATGATGATATGAGCAGCGAAAGAAGTGAGCAGTGCAGTGAAGGGAAGGGGATACTGAATCAGATCTCACTGAATGCACACGATCACATTTCACATCTTGTTGTCAAAGAACGTGTGGTTTCAGAAAACCAAGTCGGTGCAACCTGATCGTAAAAGCAATAAAAGCTGAGGCATCACCCAGTTTACAAACACACAAAGAACGATGACGTCGGTAGGGTGTGGCCGCTAAGTGTTGACATGTGTCTGTTCAAGTAGCTGATGGCTTTCTTAGTTTCTAATAGCTCTTTGACAGTGGTGATAGGTAAGTATATCAGCACGGAAAACGCCCCAGTAGACCAGCAAGTACATATTGTTAACTTAGTAAGTAGCTGAGGTCAAAAGCTTTTAATAAACAGATGACATTATTCTTCAGGACTATGCAGCTGTTTAGTCATGTTATGTTATGCTGGATGACTAAGACATATGGCTCTGTCTTCCCTATTAACTGATGAGTGTTAGATACCTCAAACACAGGATCCCCAGTGAAGCGACTTAAGGCAGCAAACTCCAGGATGATGGTTCCTGCACACGCAGTGCAGGTGTCCGTTTCAGTGCCCGTTCTCGTCTCAGGACCCCTGACACCGTGTTTCAAGTTCACCTGTCAAAAAAAAAAAAAAAGTCATTACACAATCCGTTTTCAGTGCCACATTTGGTTTGCGGGAGGCTGCGCATGAAAACCAGTCGAACATGAAAATGTCTGGGCTTGAACGCTGCGACAGCTGCGAGCGGGGCAGTGAAGCGGAAAATGAAAATATGTAGTCAAGATCTGAGAGGATGCAAATCTGTCATACTGCAACCCAGGATGTCCGTGAATAAGAAAATATAAAACATATTTCTTTTTATTGTACATGTATAATGAAATGTGTAGAATGTAGACACTGACAAAACACAACCTCTATTCAGGAGGATGATTCTTACTTCTTTTTTTACACTACACATTTCCACTGACTCCAGCTGATGCAAATTAAAACTTGGTGTTCACTGACTCTTCTCATTAAACAATGGCTACAACTCAACAGGTCAACCTCATTTCAGTTAGATGAGCAGATCATGACACTGTGACCTTAAAACAACTACAGTGCATGTAGGTTTGTCTCTAATATTAAAGGCCTGAATGTAGGTGTTTTGTGTGCGTTGGTCTCACCCTGGGATAAGGCAGGCCACTGCTGGTGTTGAAGGCTGGCAGCAGTCGGAGGCCCAGGTCTTTGGCCATGTGCAGGAGCTCGTCCTGATACCACTGCATGTGCTGACCTCCCTCCTTCAGCATCACAGCCATCGAGTGCCCTCCCAACAAACCTCTGAACACACACCCAACAACCACATGTTAAGAATCAAGCACACCATAATCCCGTGATTTCTTCTCACTAATGTGTTTTTGGACAGCTGTTCTGTTTACTGCCTGTCAGAAAGTACACATAGTGTAAAATGTACATGACGCAGCACAGTAACAGTTTATTTCTCTGCCATAAACGTGCATCAACAATCTAGTCCACTAATCTCACCCGAGGACTCGAATGTTGGTTTCGAAGACCGACACCACAATATCATTGTCCAGCCTCACATCGGCCAGCACTCTCCTCACCGCAGCTTCAAACTCTGTTGTCTTGTTCAGAAGCTGAAAAAAATGATACATGACTGTGAAAACATAGACCTTCTTCAGAGTTCAAAATTTGAATGAAATACCCCTGTTCAATATTCTTATTTAATGTCTAATGATCAATGATTTGTTGATTTCTATCCAGCAACACTGACATTTTTCACCTAATTCAATTAAGGCTTCAAACAACAAAAGAAAAAAAAATCTTGTGAAATGTGCATAAAACAACACTCAAAATCAACCAATACCTCCACTTTCTGTCTTCAAAAAAACATGAACAATACACAAGGCCAAAACTCACCACAAGCGTGTCCAGAGTGTCTATGAGGGTCAGGGAGAACCTAAGAGAGAGGACGAAGACTGTTTACCGAGGGTGTGGATTTCACCTTGTGATTACTGTGTGAAAGTCATCCAGTTAAATAACATTCACTCAGAACTGTGAGAACAATCTGCCTCCACGCAGTGCGATAGTGTGACCCGCATCAACAACACCGAGCCACTCACTTTCCTAAAGCGTCGTCTATGTCTCCTCGACTGGGCTCGAGCCCCCGCACTCGTCCTCTGCACGTTAGAGGCATCAGCTCGTCTGCTGGGTACGCGTGGTCCTGAGAAACACACAGAGACGCACTTTTAATGCCACACTTTGACTTTCAGTTCTTTTTGTTCAGTCTTATTGGATCTCTCTTATCGTCAAATGTACTTAATATTTCAAGTTGTGCAACACAAAGTCACAAAAAGAAGAAGAAATTGATTTAAAACACATAAATACAAGTCTAATAAGTACTAACAATTACAGTTTCATTACAAACAGAAATATTACACAAGACATTCTCTGCTCTGCACTTAATAAGCTGCTAAACTGTCCTGAATCAATCCAAATATTAAGCCTGCAGCAAAAAGAGTTGCTTCTTTCTGTCCTTAAACAAAAAAAGTCTTGTTCCTGAGAAAGAGGGTAGAAAATAGATAACTTACCATATAATTCTGATACGCGTGGTCAAACATCTCGACCACTTGGTTCCTTAGGTGAGGGGAAAAAAAACACAAGTCAGCGTAGGCAACATCTTTTCGTTTTTAACCCGTGAGTGCTGCGTTTGTTTTCTCCTCAACTCACCTCAACCTGTGCCTCTCCTCCCGCGGCATGGCCAGGCCACGGCCGCACAAAGCGCCAAGCAGCATCAGCAACGACAGCACAGGCGGCAACATGGTGGCTGGTCAGGATCGCAGCGGCGCACAACTACACTTTGGCTCTCAGACGGCTACCGGGCAAACACCTGGTCATTACCACTGCCTCGAGAAAACGGCTCAAACTAACAGAAACACCGAAGAATCACACGCCCATCAAAGTTGTAGCTCTGAGATCATGTCAAAGCATCGCTCGGCTTTGTCTGATCGCGAAGAAAACCCAAGACGGCGTCATGAAATCATCCTAGATTGCCATTTAGTCGTGCCCACCTCACTCTCCATCTGTGCTCATGTGGAAACACAGAGTAAAAACACACTGGCCAAGGAGGGAGAGTGTGCGTGTGACATGTGAAATGTGCGTTTTGACGTGTGCACCTGCAGCCCAGACTGCAAATCAAACAGTTCACAGGAATGCTTCTGTTTCAAGTAACCAGACATGTAGGCATAACTTAGAGAGATGTACCTCGTATTAGTTGTAGTGCAAGATAAGTGGAGCACGCCTGTTTACTTTTCCACCCGGATCTATCGCGCACAGCAGGAGTGACACGTTGGCATAACAAATAATATGATCCACCTCCACCTCAGGCCGTGTAAAGATAACATATATGATCTATACAACAATACAAAGTGATATTCTAGATGTAGCCTTCAATCAGCAGAGATCAAGGACACTTTTCAAGTCTTTTCAGTCATCAAGACACGTCGTCAAGACTTAAGGCTTGCTATAAAAAAACACTTTCTCTGACTGATCTGGATGTTTGTCAATCCCACTCCTCAGAGTCACACCAGCAAACAAACAGACCTACAGCCACAAGTCAAAGCAGCAGTCCCCTGAAGCTCCTGTTCATGTTGTCCCCCCGGTGCTTCGCCTGTAAACCTGTTTGTGTTTGAGTTAATGATTTCCTTCCTCTTGACAGCTCTCGCTCTCTCTTTAGTCAGACGAGCACTTGTCGGGGTTTAATTAGCCACTTAGCCCGCGGCGCTAACTGGCCGGGTACGTAACGGCGGACGGACCGTGAACACAACACAAACCGACGAGAACCGCGTCCATTGTTGAGCAGCGCGCCTGACCGCTCCGTTTTGACGTGAGTTATTATTCTATCCTTCGGGTTATAACGCGGATCATTTCTCCGTTTGCTTTTGATTCGCCGAGCTAGCCTGCCTTTCAAAACCGGATGCACTTACGACGAAACGTAAACAACATCCGCTTCCTGATATTGACGATTTGTTGCCCTGAGTTTTAACTGTCAGGCAGCGTTTTCGGGCAGGGTGAGAAACAAATCCCCTCTTCTTTTCTCTCAGGGATTGACAAATATAAGTCGAGCGATGGCCGTAATAATACAAAATGTGATATACGACCCAAAGCCAGACATCACCAATTAGATAATAACTTTTGAAGGGGTTGCAAAAGCGGATTAAAGATTTACCTGGAAGTCAAAAACCGGGTGAAATCCGAGTTAATACAAGAGTCACTTGTGCTGCCTTTTAGTGTTAATCAGAAAAAATCGGAAAATTAAATTAACACA
>JAOXYL010000105.1:17496979-17509068 GCA_028564955.1 Terapon puta
GACTGCGCTACGGCGGCGTGCAGCCCGGGTTCCACGTGCATCGACCGCGTTGCGTCTTTTGTCTGTCTCTGCCCCTACGGAAGGACAGGTAGGCCAGCAGTGACAACCACATGCAGACATTTTTATACCAAACCTCACTTTTTAAATCAAGATATAATGGGATGGAAGACAAAACAGAAATGGTTCATCATCAGTGTCTCTATGTCCCAATGTTCCCCTTTTTTTCTTTGTTCCTTTTGTTGAATTAATTTGATTATTTGAAACTGTGGAACAAGTCAAACCAGAATTTGTTTTCCTAAGCAGACAATTTTCTTATATTCATCAAAGGAAAACCAACTGAATGAGTTGAATATCAAGCCATCAAATTAATTATACCACTGACTAGATTTGCATTTCTAACCTGTTTTTGTGTAAAACCTTACCTTAATAAACTTCATCCCAGTAGCACATGTGCAGACAATATTATGTTTTTTACTCATCTCTTGTCAATGTGATGTCCTTTTCAGGTTTACTCTGCCACAGAGATGATGCATGTATCAGCAACCCCTGTAGAGAGGGCTCTCAGTGTGACACCAACCCCATCAGTGGCATGTTCAACTGTAACTGTCCACCTGGATACATCGGCAGCACCTGCAACATAGACAGAGATGAATGCAGTATTGGTAAGACTGATGAAGCTCTAAACACATTAAATATATCAGGCTTAAGATCTGTTCTGCTCTTAAACACCCGTCTTTCCTCTTCATCATCAGGCACCAACCCTTGCGAGCATGGCGGTCAGTGCGTGAACACTGACGGCTCCTTCACCTGTCACTGTGCCAGAGGTTATGCTGGGCCACGTTGTGAACAAGACATCAATGAGTGTGCTTCAAGCCCCTGTCAGAACGATGGAACATGTCTGGATCGCATCGGAGACTATACCTGCATCTGCATGCCTGGTACGTTTCTGGAGAAATCAGTTTTCTCAGATGTTCTCATCCAGATAATCTTGTGCAGCATTTTTAATTCTATCAGGAAGACGTTTCATTTATGACTAGAAAGTGCTCACAGCAGGCATAACTCCAAAAAGGCTGCATACTAGGTCTAGGATCCAGATGTGCATGAAAATACTCTGTGGCTTAACTTTTCAAATCTCATAAGAATATTTTACTATTTTTGTTATTACTACGAGGACCAAAATTTTAACTTGCTAGGTGCCACGAAGTTAAAATAAAACTCATTAATCTTTTGTACTCTTAATATGAAATTGTTTCTTTCCTGCAGGATTTGAGGGGACTCACTGTGAGATACAGGTGAATGAGTGTCTTAGCTCCCCCTGTCTGAATCAGGGCAAATGTCTGGACCAGGTTAGCCGCTTTGTCTGCGAGTGCCCTGCAGGTTAGTACATAAATGTTTATGTACACTCTTGATTGACTTTCATACACTCAAAATTTTAAGCTACCTGTTTTTTGGTCTGTTTGTTTGTTTTTTTTGATGAATGGGTTTCTTATTGTGTTCTGTTTTCAGGCTTCAGCGGTGAAATGTGCCAGATAGACATAGATGAGTGTTCCAGCACCCCCTGTTTAAATGGGGCCAAGTGTATCGACCGACCAAACGGATATGATTGTGAATGTGCTGAAGGTAAAAGGCAATTACTGCGTGTTAAGCTGAAGTAAAAGTGACATTCTACATCACATTAAACCCCTTATCCTGTTGTTTTCTAAAAATAATTTTGACTCTAATAATCTAAAAAAATAGCCTTTGACATAAGAATAAAACTTTTTACTGCAGGCTTCACTGGTCCACTCTGTGAGATGAACATCAATGACTGCGTGCCAGAACCGTGCCACCATGGTGAGTGTAAAGACGGCATCGCCACCTTCTCCTGTGACTGCTACCCGGGATACACTGGCTCCATCTGTAACATCCAAGTCCAGGAGTGCCACAGCAACCCGTGTCAGAACCGAGGACGCTGCATCGACCTGGTCAATGCCTACCAGTGTAACTGTCCATCAGGAACCAGAGGTAGGTAGTTGATGCGCCACAAAGTTTATTCTTTGTCTTTACATTGAGAGGCAGGATTACTTATTGAAAAAACAATTTCACTTCCTAAGCATTTAGAGGATAATATCAAGTTGCTCTCAAATATCCACCACACTTTCTCATCGATCTCGTCTGTCTGACAACCCTGTACTGTCCTTGTATCTTCAGTTTCCTATTTTCAGCTGTAGCTGTCACATCTTTAGTGGGTTTTTAAACAAAGCTCTGCTCTGCTTGACATCTTGTTGCTATGGAAACCATTCACAACCATTGTACGAGTTCTAGTTCCTCTTAGACTTTGTCATACAACGTTTTTTAAGTATGAATTAACTGAACATAATCTTATTTAAAAGAATCTTAATCTGAGCCAGTTTAAGTAATATGTTTGCAAGTTCTCATCAATGTTCTCTTGAATTTTTTGTTACGATTGTGATTGCCCTGTGGCCTTTAAAAGTTTAAGATCTGAGGTATCTGCTTGAATTTTATGCACAGACCCCCATCCCCCACAGCTAGAGCTTCCTGTATTGCTTTCACTGTACTGTAAAGTGCAGTGCACTCTACGTGTGTGTGTGTGTGTGCAAGTGTGTGTGTAGCAGTCACAAGTCTGGGTCGCTCTGTGGATTAGTAAACTCAGTTCAGTACGTTGTACCACCCCGAGGCCTGGTACTGAAGTCTGCACTGTCCTCACTTTACTAAAACTGGCGTCAAGTCACCCTGTCAGGTCTCATTTTCTGGTTTCATGTCCCCACTCACTTCCTCTCTTCTGATGTGCCTTGTTCGCTGTCTGTCTCGTTTTCTCTCCCTCTCTCCGTTTCTTCTTGTTTTCCTCTCACTTGCCCTCTGCCACAATTGTTAAAGACAAGATGTTATTCTTGTTAGTTTTCTCACTTACTCACACTCCAGACATAGCAGGTTCCTGGTATATTAAAAGTCTGTCTGCATTTTTGTCAGCGTTTCTCACTTCTTGCTAAACGTTTATGGAGTCTTACCCCCCCTGGTGGTTAATGACCATCACATTTTGTAACAGCACCTTGATCTGCCTCATAAAAACCCTTCCCCACTTCAGCCAGTGTTTTTGTTGTGCAAACATTATACTGTTAGATAAAATGATAAAGCATATAACCAGATTATTGCCACTCTATATGAGTTTGTCTTTGTTTCATTTCTGCTCAGGGGTGAACTGTGAGATTAATGAGGATGACTGTGCCGGCAGTCCCTGTAAGCACGGAGAGTGCCAGGACGGCATTAACGAGTACAAATGTGTGTGCGATCCAGGATATACAGGTATGTTTACTGTATGTGTTGTCAATGTGATAACAGTAGATGTGTTTCAGATACAAAGCAGCAAAGATCAGTAAATGTTTCTGGCACTGCATCCTAAGACTTTAATGCAGTTACTGGAATCAACTCAGAAATCAAGATGGTGCTTTTGATACAACTAATCCCCTCTGAATTGCTCTGTAATAGGAGACAAATGCGATGTGGATATCAACGAGTGCAACTCAAACCCATGTATGAGCGGGGGAACCTGCGTGGACAGGGTGAACGGGTTCAACTGCCTGTGCCCACCCAGCACCCACGCCCCTCTGTGCCTCTCTGGGACCGACCACTGTGCTCCTCAGCCTTGTGTACACGGAGAATGTATTGAACAGCAAAATGGGTATTTATCACAGCTACATTGAAGTTTAATGTTCTGAGGTCCATTTTATCTTATTTATCCAGTGCACGACTGTTAACGTACACCCCTGTATAGTATTAGCAGGAATTTAAAAGATCCATAAAACAACATCTGGGCCAGCAGCCAAATCCTTTTTCTCTTGTTGTTTTGTTTGAAGTGTTTCCCATTACTCTGTTTGGATGTGAAGGCCCCTTACGGTTACCACTTTGCTTTCCAAATTTGCTCCTGCATAACATTTAAACTGCAGCATCAGCACAACTTGTATATAATAATCCAACACAAGCCATGGCCATTATTGAACTGCTGGAACTGATGCTTGAGACAACCTGCTGTTTTTAGTGTTATGTAGCAGAATGCACATTTTAAATTTGCTTTTCTTTTATGTAAAGGTACCATTGTGAGTGTGAAGCTGGCTGGGTTGGACAACGCTGCGAGCAGGAAAAAGATGAATGCCAGCCCAGCCCATGCCAAAATGGTGGCACCTGTGTGGACCAGCATAATGGCTACACCTGTCAGTGCCAACCTGGATTCAAAGGTAATAGTGATGAACATTATTAATGTATTTCATAATCGCATTTTAAAAGATAGTATTTAGCAATCAATAGGAGAAATTGGACACTAATCACTCCTCCTTTCTTTTTAGGTGTGAACTGTGAAAAGAACATAGATGAATGTGCATCTGGGCCCTGTATAAACCAAGGCATTTGTATAGATGGAGTCAACAGTTACACCTGCCAGTGTAGCCCCCCATTCACAGGTTAGTTACCACCATATCACATCCACTTGTTAGCATGAAATACCATTTTAGAGCCCACCTGATAATTACTTCTGAAGCTTCTCAGTCACTGAAATTTCTCACTACTAAACATGCGTGTAATAAATGTCAATATAGGTAAACACTGTGAGGTGGAACAGGTGCCCTGCGCCTCTCATCCGTGTAAGAATGGAGGAGTATGTCGTCCAACTGCAGACTACACTTCTTACACCTGTAGATGTCCCGCTGGTTGGCAAGGTACGTGTGTATTGGTGATTTGTGTCCTTATGTCTGTTTGTGAGGCTGTTAGGCCTGACAGCAAAGTCTTATCAATTATTTTGTATTATTATTAAGTATGTATGATTTTTTTCTGTATTTTTATATTTGTTTACAATTCTGCAGGTCCTTGTTGCACTGACGATGTGAATGAATGCAAAAAGAACCCATGCAAAAATGGTGGCCGTTGTGTGAACAACGAGGGTAGCTACACGTGTAAATGTCAACCCGGATACAGCGGACACAACTGTCAGACAGACATTGATGACTGCTCACCCAGTGAGTTTCACTTCAACTAATTCAGTCAACTTATTAGTTGCTGTACACGCCCAGAGAAACCCGCAGCTCTGGATTCATGATTATCATGTGCAACGATGCCTATTTTATATTCTTTGATGTATTGCCAGACACAGCAGATTTCCAAAGACTCATTAGAAAGCAGCATATATTAGATATATTGAGTTACATGGGTACAAGAGAAGCTGCTTCCACAGAATCTGTCATTTAGCCGGACTGCTGGTGGCTTGTTCATTGAACATAGATCATAGAGACCCTCTCTCTCCTCTCTCCCCTGCCCGCTTTAGACCCATGCCTGAATGGAGGCTCCTGTGTGGATGATGTTGGCAGCTTCTCCTGTGACTGCCGCCACGGTTTTGAAGGGGAGCGTTGTGAAACTGAGGTAGATGAATGTGTCAGCCAGCCCTGCAAGAATGGTGCCATCTGCAGGGACTACGTCAACAGCTTTGTGTGCGAGTGCCGGCCAGGCTTTGATGGAATCCTGTGTGAACACAACATACTTGAATGTACTGAGAGGTGAGCCATAAAACCAGATAAAACCAGCATTTTATTACCATGTTCTGTTACTCTGCAGTGAATTCTTTCTGGAGGACCTGACAGATTGACTATTTGACTATTATATCAAAACAAATGTCTGTTTTGTGTAAAAGAAGCCTTGAAATTGAACATTAAGGCTGTTTCGGGTGAACCTCATGACTAGTTAGGGATAAACAAAATATGTTGTTTCTAAACACACATAATTGTAGGAGGAGTTGGCCAGTGGTGCTTATAGACTGTGCACTTCATTAAGATGCATGACGCTAAGTTCTCTTGTTGATTTTATTCTTGGTTTATGTTGTCTCTTTATTCTTTCCTTTTGAGGCCTTTATCTGTTTTTCTTTTCTCCCCTCACTCCAGCTCCTGTCTGAATAACGGGACATGCATAGACGATATCAACACCTTCTCTTGCCGTTGCCGTCCTGGTTTTTACGGAACATTTTGTGAGTTTGAGCAGAATGAGTGTGACTCTCAGCCCTGCAAGAATGGCGGCACCTGCACTGATGGCCTGGACACCTACCGCTGCACCTGCCCCGTAGGATACAATGGACAGAACTGCCAGGTGACTGCACAGACTAATCAGGCTTGAAATTTGTCTTTTCAGTAGGAAACTGAAAACACCTAACTCAAGAGGGTGGCTGGATGCAGTGTAGTTCCCTCTGTCTGTGTACTATTTAGAGCCAGACTTAATTCTCCTCCCTTTTTTTGTTTCGCAGAACTTTGTTAATCTGTGCAGCCATGTGCGCTGTTTCAACGGCGGCTCCTGCTCTCAGACAGCAACCTCCTGGACCTGCCACTGTCAGATGGGATGGATGGGACGTCACTGCGATGTCCCAAACATGTCCTGCGAGGACATTGCTGCCAGAAATAGTGAGAAACTTCTCGATGTTGTCTTATAATGTTGAACAACAAAAAATGGGAATCATCCCCAATAAGATAATGATGAATTTCTGTGAGGTAGTCAACAAAAGAGAAGGGTATATCATAGCTGAATAAACATGCTATTTAAATATTGCACACTGTAGCTGGACAAGGTTAATTCTAATTCCTGTGTACAATTTCATCAGACAAAATTAGGAGTAATCATATGTTCACAGTCTCAATTCGCTATATTTCTCCTTTACTTCAAATTACTACAGATCAGGGAGTGGAAAGTGTCTGTAAGAATGCCGGGCGGTGCATCAATACGGGCAATTCTCACCGGTGTGAGTGCCAGCCAGGATACACGGGCAGCCACTGTGAAGAGACGGTTGATGAGTGCAAGTCAAACCCTTGTCGCAACGGAGCCACGTGCAAGGATTACCAGGGCACATACGAGTGTATAGTAAGTGAATGCTCATCATGTAGATGTTTTCTGGTGCTGTGCATGGTTTGTAGGTTTTATGTTAATACCAGTCTGTTAGTAACCTTGCTAAAGCACACAGTGAGCTCTTGTTTCATTGTTACAGTGTAAGCCAGGCTACCAGGGAGTGAACTGTGAGTATGATGTGGATGAATGCCACTCTAAGCCCTGCTTCAATGGTGGAACCTGCATCAACCTCATCAACCACTTCACCTGTGCCTGCCCACCTGGAACAAGCGGTGAGTATTACACATATGTACACGAATGCAAACATATACAAGGATATAAAATGCTATATTGCAACAACTTAATTACTTTACTTTACTTTGTAGGGATCCAGTGTCAAGAAAACGTGGATGACTGTGCCCCCAAGCCTGGCTCCAGAGAACCTCACTGCCTGAATGGAGGGCAGTGTGTGGATGGTGTGGGCCGCTACACATGCTCCTGCCCTCCAGGATTCGTTGGAGAACACTGTGAGGGCGATCTTAATGAATGCCTGTCTGCTCCGTGCCATGCCCCCGGCAGCCTTGACTGTGTGCAGCTGGTCAATGATTACCAGTGTCGCTGTCGCCTCGGATACACAGGTACATTTGTATTAGCTTCTAGGAGCGACGCGACTTACAAAACATGTCTAAAAACCAGTAATGCATTTGTGGTTTTGTGTTCAGTGTTTCAATCATTTCGGTGTCTGTTGATTAATTCTGCAGTATTTCAGTTGTTAAATTTTGTTTCTTGAGTAACTTCCTCTTGTCCCCGACCTTGTTTCTCCAGGTCGTCATTGTGAGTCCATGGTGGATCTGTGTCTGTCTAAGCCATGCCACAATGGTGGCATCTGCTCTATGAACATGAGCTCAGTGCATGGCTACACCTGCTCCTGTGTACCTGTAAGTTCCTTTAATATTACTTATTTTCTGGCATCTGCTATTGATTTTTCTGTGTAAACAGGCTTTGCAGTTTGCACCCAAGCCATTTCATCATAAACAATGTAACATTGTACATTTATTGTTTTTACACTGAAGTCTGACAAATAACTATTGGCGTTCTGCTCCTTGATGTGTGATCAGAGTTTTAATAACCATAAGCAAATGCTTGTTTCTGTTGCCTAGTTATAACTCAAGTCTCTCTATAACAAAGTATCAGTTTCATTAATCTGCCAGCTCTTGGAAAGAAGTTATTAAATGTATACAGACACCCTGAGTGACTTCAGAAGACTACCTTTCCTCTCTTTTGCTGTCATACCAGAACATTAATCTTTTCACGCTAAATGCTTGTTTTCTCTCCACTAACTTCTTACTTCTTCTTCTTACTGTTATGCTTGCTTCAGAGGGCCACACCATGGCTCAGGTATAGTAGACAAGCAGCAAATTTATAGGAGAATCTATATGTACATTAGTTCTATTAGTTTGTTTAAGAAGTATCACATGTATAGCTTTATGCAGGCTACTTTACTTTCTAATCACCGTTGCACTTAACAACAATATCTCATGTTTTATAGGGCTTTACTGGGTTCAACTGTGGTGAAATAGAAGGCTACAATTGTGCCAAGCTACATTGCCAAAATGGTGGCCGCTGTGTGGAATTACCTGCTGGCCACCTGTACTGCCAGTGCCAGCCAGGGTTCAGCGGGTCGCGCTGTGAAAATGAACAGAGGTGTCCACGGAAATGCCTAAATGGAGGAACCTGTGTGAAAGACCCGGTCAGGCCTTTCCAGTACAGCTGCCACTGTCCCATGCACTTCTCTGGACAAAACTGCGAGATACTCTCAAAGGAGCTCCCAACCTGCCCCTACCTGCAGTGTGAGCGGCAGTCTGGGGATAAAGTGTGTGATGGTCAGTGTAACAACCATGAATGTCAGTGGGACGGAGGGGACTGCTCCCTCAACTGGAAGACGCCGTGGATTAACTGCCAAGTCAATGTTCGCTGCTGGGATCTCTTTAAGAATGGACGCTGCGATAAGGAGTGTGACAACCCAGGATGCCTCTTTGACAGCTTTGAGTGCCAGGAGACCCCATCGGCCACCTGCAAGTATGCAAACCTCTTTTAACTATGTCATTTCTGTAGCAGCTACCAATAAAGAACCAAAAAGTCCAGTCATCACACACTGCACCTGTGTTGTACCCATCCTTTCTTTTGTGTGTTTTAGGTATGACAAGTACTGTGCAGACCACTATGGTAATGGCATCTGTGACAAGAGCTGCAACACAGAGGCTTGTGGCTGGGATGGCCTTGACTGTTCTGCTGACACTCCCCCCAAAGTGCTGGAAGGCACGCTGGTCATCGTGGTCCGGCTGCAGCCTAAGGAGCTGCTCGGAGATTTAAGGGGTTTCTTGCGTTCCCTGGGTGCTCTGCTGCACACCAACGTGCAGGTTAAGCTGAATGAAACTAATCAGCCCATGGTGTACCCTTACTATGGGGTGGATGAGGAGCACGGACGACAGAGGAGCAGAAGCAAGCGGGAGCTGGATAGAGAGGTCATTGGGTAAGGATCGGTCATGATGGGACACTCACATTAATTCTTATCCCTCAATCTCTCATATCATATACAGTAGCCTGAAATTAATCACTGATCAATAATCTTTATATTTGAACTGAACTTGAATCTTTTTATCTGCACAGGTCTGTGGTGTACTTGGAAATTGATAACCGTGAATGTTCCCAGAGCTCAGTTGACTGTTTCTCCAACACTGACGAGACTGCGTCCTTCATTGCAGCAGCTCACATCAAGGCTGAGCTGCCATACCCTATAGTGTCTGTTCACAGTAAGTAGGCACATCTTTAGGTGCTTAATGGGCTTTATCTGGTTTGTTTGGAGGTAAAAACCTGAATCAAATCAGACTTTTATTCTCCAGGTGACCCAACAGTTCCGTCTAAGCCACCATATCTGATGTACCTGCTTGGAGTGGCGGTGGTTGTTGTTCTGCTTATCCTGGTGCTGGGAATGCTTGCAGCGAAGAGGAAGCATAAACATGGCGCCCTGTGGCTCCCTGATGGCTTCTTGGCCAATAAAAATGACAAGAGAAGAGAACCTGTCGGTCAGGATGACTTTGATTTGAAGTGAGTGGATGTACAGAGAAACACTTTGTCTTACTGTACACTTAAAAAAAAAAGTATGATAACTACTGGGAGAGAATTCATAGCAGGGTGAACTGTTGAGTTTCGTAGAAGATCTAAGGGGAAATGTGGGCAGAGAAAGTAAACAAGTACCTCTCCTACTGTTCAGAAAGCTTTGTATAAAATACTTCATGTTAAGTTAGTGGAACAGCTCCCAGTGATCAACACTGGTGTTAGATTGAGTGTGAAACAGAGCATATGTGGAACAAAGCATGCATGCTGTGCCCTAGAACAAATTCCCAGAACAAAATGTTGTGTTGTCAACTTAAGTTTTGTTTGTCTCATCTAAGGAATTTCAAGACGCAAGATGGAGCCTTGATTGATGGAGGTCAGAGTCAGAGATGGCTGGAAGACGAGGTCCCAAACAAGAAACCAAGAGTAAGCTAACTGGGAATGAAAAAAGAATCGTCCAAATAAAGTCGATGGATTGGAGTAGTTTAAATGAAATTAGGTTTGGAAAATGTTTTTAGTGTCTGTGAATGTTTTTTCTCAAGCTCTGTTGCTCTTTGTAGACTGAAGACAAACCCTTGCTGCCCATTGCTATGGATGGAGGTGTCGACAGAAGGGAATGGACCCTGCAGCATCGCAAGGCTGCTGACATCACCCTCACTCCCCCACAGGCCGACCTGGATGCAGACTGTCTGGATGTAAACGTCAAGGGACCTGGTGAGGGGAGCGCACTTCCTAACCTCTAGAAGGTCATTCATTCTCAGTAGCTTCTTCAATAATGAATTTGTCTTCTCTCAGATGGCTTCACCCCACTGATGTTGGCATCTCTGCGTAACGGTGGAGGCCCAGACTGCAGCCTGCATGGAGAGGAGGAAGAAGAGAGTGGGGGAGATGAGCCAGGACCGAGTGTCATTTCAGACCTGATCGCTCAAGGTGCTTCATTGATGGCTCAGACTGACCGCACGGGAGAAACAGCGCTCCACCTGGCTGCCCGCTACGCCCGGGCTGACGCTGCTAAGAGACTGCTTGATGCTGGAGCTGACCCTAACGCCCACGACAACATGGGCAGGACTCCGCTGCACGCTGCCGTTGCAGCTGATGCCCAGGGAGTCTTCCAGGTGAGACAAATGCCCAATCAGAGGTCAATTTAAAATTTCTCAGCCAAAACACTGTTTTTATTATCACACCTATTCCCCATTGTAGTCACTCATTTAACTGTTAAAGGTGAAGGTCATTCCTCTTAACAGACTCATGAAATCTGTATTATTGTGGTCTGTCATGTGTTATTCAAAATATCTTCTGTGTCTCTGGCTTCTCTCAGATTCTGATCCGTAATCGTGCAACAGAACTGGATTCCCGGATGAATGATGGCACTACTCCTCTGATCCTGGCAGCCAGGCTCGCTGTGGAGGGAATGGTGGAGGAGCTGATCCACTGCCACGCTGACATCAATGCTGTGGACGACCACGGTCAGCAAGCCTTTCATGTGTTTGCTCCTCATGTAGAATGTCTTATTTTTGTACTTAAAGTTTGGTGTATGAATCACAGCAGGTCGTGTTCACAGTTCTTGCAAGTAGGTGTGCAGGACGAGCTTTTGGGTTCTGTTCATGTCAGTAAACCTCAAAGAAGCTTGAACTGTGGTTGGATAGTGACACTTAAAGAGCTAACATTAGTAATAATTTCATTCTCAGTAATATGGATGTGCTTCTTTGTCTTTTGTCTCCGTTCCACCATTTTAGGCAAATCTGCTCTGCACTGGGCAGCTGCAGTCAATAATGTGGAGGCAACTCTTGTGCTTTTGAAGAATGGCGCCAACCGTGACATGCAAGACAACAAGGTCAGTTCTTTTGTTTTCATTAATGCTATTTCAAAGTATTCTGCCTAGGAAGTACAAATAATAAAAAAGTAAAAAATAAAGTACTATTGCCAGTTAAGTACAATACTTTTTCTGTATCTTCATCACACACTTCCCTCTCAAGAATATCTGTATTGTCTCAAAAGTATAAAATCAGAAAGAAATGTAAGAAAGTAGAAATCTGTATGGCACACATCATGTAATCATTCTGCTTCATTACTTTACATTTGTGAAAGGATTGTCCTCCACTAAACTGTGCAAAAGATTAAAC
>JAOXYL010000105.1:17529583-17540134 GCA_028564955.1 Terapon puta
AGTGCTACTGGTGGTTTATTTGTATCTTAATTCTCATTTAGCACCTTCTTGCACAATCTGTACAGTCATTATATTTAAATAACAGTCATATTGTACAAACTGTCTTTATCTTTATGTTATGAGGATGTTGTGTGAGGACTTTTGTTTTGAAAACTAACTACATACACGCTCAATGCTCATGTCGTCACTTCCGGGCGATAGTGGAAGCAGGCTGCTGATTCACAGACAGGAGAGAAACAACGCTTTGTTGGAGGAATTAACAAACATGTCACTGTTATAAATTGTGTAAACTCATCGAAAGTACTTCCTGGGAGGTCACCATGGTGAGTAACTGTCTTTTTTTTAATAGTAAAATTAAATATGTGAGAGCGTCAATGCTAACACTCCCACATGTGCTAAGCTAAGCTAATGATAACTTGGTGCACCTGAAGTTGAAGTGTTATTATTGATGGACTGCTTGTTACCTACGACTTTAGCTAAAGCAGGTGAGCCACATGAACACGTTTTTACTTTATTTCCTCTTAATTTACTTATCACAATTAGTCACGATTAGTCCAATGAATCCTTGTTCATTTTGATATCAGTAATCATTGCTTTAATTTTGAAGTTCTGAGAGCTCGTACTGGTAAAAATGCTTACTCATTGTGTCAAAACTCATTCATTCACTCATAATAATATGGGAACAAATATTTTCAAACCTTTACCTATGAGAAGCTTAACTATATTTCTGGTGGAGTTTCACTTAAGGGACTATTAGGGGAATTTTAATGTCAGTCCTCCTACTTGGATCGATTCATATCTTAATTATTCTTTCAGCACAAAAATAAATCATCCCTCTCTGCATGTCATGTGTGAGCTTTTTTAAAAAAAATGTGATTTCCTTCCTATAGGTCCCTACGGAGTTTAAAGCCATGATCCAGAGGTTTTATCACCTTCAGTCTGAGCGGGTGGAGACGTATCGGCTCTTTGAAGAGTATGTTTGGATCCACTCACAGCTCTGCATGCTACCACACACGTAACCTTTCACCGTCACGTTTCCTCCTGTCTCCAGGGATCATTTCAGGCACATAAGCTCAAATCTGAATTATCCGCCTCATTCATTCCTGCCTGTGTTTCTCCTTGTGTTATTTTGCCTCCCGGCTGCTCTCCAGAGGACACGAGGCCTACTTGAGGACGGGGCCCCATTATGACTTCGACCACTACAGGCAGCTGGTCCATGAGATCACACAGGCTTTCTGCGGCATCTCCAAGGAAGTGCTGGAGATCAAGGAAAAGCTACACCACGATTTTGACAGGCCAGACCTTTCTGAGCACATTGAAAAGCTGCAGAGCAAAGAGAAGCAGAAACTTGAACTGGTAGGTAAACGCTGTATGTGAACACTGAATACTAAATATGTTACCTGCTCTGAAACAGTCATGTCCAATGGTACTCCACTGGTTCTCCTACATGTAGAGGTGACCTAATCAGCCTGTTTTTAAACACAGCTGATGATAAATACATGCAACATCTTAGCACAGATTGTTTTGAGGCTATCAAGACTGACATTTTATTTGGGTACTGGAAAGAAGAAACAATAAAGACAAAATTAATAAATCAATCCATAAATAAGATACTAAAGCAGATGTAAATGTAGGTTATTTGATCTGTGTGTACTGATATATATTAATAATCATTATAGTTAAATTTCCTGTTTTATTACATATGAGTATTAGTTTATAACCTCCAAGAAGAATCTCATCTTATGAAAGTTTTTTTATTACATGTTCAGTCTTTTTTGTTTAATGTTTGATACAGTTCCCCTTTTCCACCACAAGGAGGCAGAGTTCTTTTGCAAAACATTTCATAATTGCCCTCTTGTTTTAAGATAAGACCGTTTATTGACCCCACAGTGGGGAAATTTGACTGTAAAAGCAGCAGGAACACAATGTAAAGTAAGGTCACGTTCAGGACTCAGCGATTATTTTAATGCTGGCAACTCAAGTCGTAAATGTTTTAAACGCCACTTATGGAGGATAAATGTGCTTGATGCGTCTGGTGAGATTATTTGGTGCATTTTGTGCCAACTTCACAGCAAACTCAATTTCATTAATTCAGTTTAATCAAAGTAATTCAGTTATGCCCTGGTGGTTTTCAAGTGGTTTCTGTTTCAAGTCGCTGACATGAAAGCTGCAGTCTGACGCTCATCATGATTGGACAGACAGTTTGAGCGAGGCTGGTGTTGAAACGTTAACGCTTCAGTGCCTCCCACATTCTTGGACACATCTGGTGCTCAGTGGTGATGAGCGGCACTTTTGCATTAAGTTTTACAATCCTCTTATAATATGAACTCTACTTCCTCTCTGCCAGTAATGTCATAAAGCTCCTATTATCTTAGAGTTCATCCTCTGTCTCCTCTCCATCCTCCTCTGATGAATGGTTTGCATAAATCTTATCTGATGTGCCTTCTCAACAGACAGCCAAGCTGCAGCTGGCCAGGCAGCGGGCCCAGGATCACCCGGAGGACGAAGACTGTCAAGAAAAGATTCAGGAGATCAAGCAAGAGTAAGAGCAGCTATTACCATCCATCCGTTTACTCCCTGCTGACCCACTCGCTTATTATCAACCTGCTGTCGGCTGCAGGACTTCCTGTTTCCTTCAGTTTAACAGATGACTCTTTGTTACCGCCGTAATATCATGAAACTGTGAGGGATCTTCACAAATGCTTGCAACACAATAACTAATGTGTTTTCTGGGCTTGTTCCTCATCCAGGATCATCAAGAACAAAGAGGCTCTGAGTGAGATCATGCAGGACTTTAAGTATGACTCGGAGGAGTGTGACTGACAGGTGACTCCCCGGAGTCCTGCACCCGCCCTCTCACATCACCAGACAGCGGGGCTGACAGATCGACTCGGCTCTGCTGCAACTTCCATCTTGGACTCCTCAGCTGCACTTATTGATCCCCCTCCGGCCCCACCCTACTCGCTGCTGCAGTCTTATTCCACCCCGGGGGGTTTTCACATTCTGGCTCTGCGCGTGTTTCTATCTGTAGCCATGTTTACATTAACGCATGCCTCAGCGACAAAAAAACTAAAGACTTGTGTTTATGTTGTGAAATCAATGAAATGTGTAAATACTCAAATGGGTAAATAATTCCTTAAAAAAACAGCTCATCCATCTCTTTGTTTACTCGATGAATTGTATTTTTAAATACTAAAGACACTTTCCAAGACAAGTTTGAGTTTTTACTGTTCTACTCATTACACACAGTATTTGTCAGAGGAATTATTGGTAAAATAAAAGAATATAATTTAGATAAAAATCATTCTTTAAATATGCAGTTATAAAAATATAGATAGTCTATTCAGACACAGGACAGTATATACACTTTACACACGGTGAGACTTATTTCATGGGGATTCAGTTACCAACCCAGTCAATCCTTTCTGTGTGACTGGTAAGTGGCAGACTTTTAGACAGCTCATGACTTGATGTCTGATTTCTATGTTTAAACCGCTCATTAGAGATTTTAGTCATTTTGTTTCCACTGAACCAGACATGAAACAATTAGTCAAGAAAATCATGAGATATTTTGACTTAATAATTAATAATTTAAAATAATCTCTATGAAACAAAACATTAATTGTTTCTTCATCGCTGTGAGTATTTTCTGCTTTTCTAAATTTAACATCTTTGGCTTTTGGACAGTTGGTCGGACAAAACCAATGTTATCTTGGCCATCACCAAATTATAGAAAGGCTATTAATTGATTGAGAAATGAATCATCAGATTAATTTATGAGTAAAATAATCATAATTGCTTCTTGAACTTCTGACAGCGGTAGATGTAGAAATATAAATAATTATTCTAAATGCTGTAATTAGCATAATACTGTATATCTCACATATTTAGAGTTGCTTTAAAAATACTGAAAATTGTGTGTTTTGTACAATGTGTACAGTCCCCTGATGTTACTGCCTCTTCAATTCTGTTTCTTTCTTTTAAACGGTTCAGTAAAGCTTTAGTACCATTTGACATCAAAGTACCGTGAAGGACTGCAGTTACTGAGGGCCAAAATGTTTCTGTATGTGTAAACAGATTTAACAGACTGATCTGGCCAGCGGAAATGGTAGAAAAGGGCCGCATTGTCTCACTTCAGTTTATCTTCCACCCGGGCCCTTTAAACTCAAGTTAAGGCTGTTTGACCAAACACTGCAGTATCCCTCAGGCGGGGCGTTGGACCTCTCGCTCAGCTGGGACCCCCGGGGCCAGTTATCTGTCAGTGTTTCTTGATGCTGTTCTTGAATTAAAACACCACAGTGGTGCTCAGCGGTGGTGCTATGAATTATCGTCCTGCAGAATCTGAAAAGACAAAAGCAGATGGTTCAAACTGGGGTAATTCAAAACGGGAAGAACCATGTAATTTACAATCATCACAATAATTGCTCTGTCTGGCTGGCACTTTTCTCTCGCTCTTTTTTTTTTTTTTTTCTGCGTCTCCCTTCGCATAATCTCTTTCTCATTCTCTGCGTATCGCTCCCCAGCCCCCCTGCTACCTTCCTCTCTAAGTAATCAATGGGATCCTGTCACTGTTTGTGAACAAAGACATTATTCAGGAGACAGCGTGTGCCCTATAAAGCACAAAAACCTGGAGACTGCTGAGCTAATTGAGTCAGGTAGAGTGAGGGTTTTTTTCCTGCGAGTTCGAGGACTGGGCGGCGGAGAATGTGGGCGAAGCGTCTGAACTCCTCGCAAAGTCACGAACGCAGAGGAGACGCTGGGGCTCTGCGCGCCATTTGGCCCGAGTTATTTTTGTGAAAGGGGCTCCTCATGCCGTGGGGGAACAAAACAAAAGGAGCACGTCACAGCGGGCTTTTAATTACATTTACATGTTCGTTTCTCTTTGTTGTGGTCGTCCGTTGAAGATCAGAAGTCTGCGTCGTTAAAATATGTAATAAAATCACGGGGGCATGACTGAGGGCATATCTACTTTTATGCTCCCACTTCTGGGCCAGTGAAGTCAAAACCGCACATTTTACCTGATCATAAAGTGCGGACTGAAACTTCACAGAGCCAACCAGCTCCAAGAGACATCAGTCCCTCTTTGTGTTTGTAAAAATGCTGACCACATGGCATAACAAAGGCTGGGTCAGAAATTCAGTTCAGGACTTCAATGCAGCAGTGGCTGTTTGTGAGAGCAGCTCACCAGAGATAATGAAAAGAGAGAGTGTGTGAGAGGGCAGAAAGAAAGAGAGAGAGCGAGAGAGAGGGGGAGAGATTCTGCTTACCTACCTGGTTGCGCGTTTTCTGCGTTTTCTGCAGCCACACCCTCCACTGATCGTACAGTTTGATCGACATGCCGCTGCAGCCGTACGCGTGCTTGCGGACCCAGCCGAAGAACTGCTTGAGTTCCCGCCGCAGGGTGGAGTTCTGCTCGCCGGGTTTAGGATCACATGAGCCGCTCTGCAGCCGCTCTGGGAAGGGAGGGGGGGGGGTGATGGGGAACAGGGGGAGAGACAAAGGAGAGAGTGTGAGTGAAGAAAGGAAGAGGAAGAGGTAAGTGTGAGGAGGGAGGATGAGAGAACGGCGTCAAGGTTATCTTTAGGACAAGAGTTGAGCACCAGGCGGTGGACACGCACAGGCTGCTCACCATGTGTCAGCAGAGATGTGATCACATGTTTTTGACACTTTTTCTTTTTTTTTTTTTTAAATCAATATTTTACAAAAAATAAACATAAACCACATAGAAACATGCCAATGTAATATAACATGTTCACTCTTTATAAATATTCTGCATGTTGTGAAGCTGCATGTAATTACCATTTTCTCCTCATTAATCTATTTGATTTTTATCATTGTTTGAGGTTTTCTTTTTTCCGAATATGTATCAAAGAATCTCTGGAAGCAGTGCTGATACTGAATGAAATGTAAAGTAAAAGTAAATTTAAAAACACTGACGCCATGCTAACGGTCATCATATTATGGATACACATTCATGCTCCCCAAAAGGACAAATTATTATCATTTCAGTAATCTCCTTAAGTCTCATTCAGCACCAAATTTCCATTTGTCCGGTACTTTGGCTTATGACCACATAAAAATAAAAATTACACTCATCAGCTGATTCTAACAAGGTAAATCAAGATGGTTGACATGAGCATTATACCTGCTGAATATCAACATGTTAGCATCATCGTCACCAGTGTGTTGGTGTGCTATTATTAACATTTAGGTCAAGGCACTAGAGAGACGCCAGCGTGGCTGTAGACTTTAGTTTTTTTATGGACCCAATGATTGTGTACCAACAACCTACCAGTGTTTAATGTTTTTTTTAGTTGGGTAGAAATTATATCTATCAGTCTCACATGCTCTGATGTATTATTAAAAAGTACATTTTAACATAGAGGCATTTAGCACATCTCCCCTCTCCCTATTCTTTAGTAAAAACAGTTGATTGACGTTGCTTAATTTTCATACAAAGACATGTTTCCTGGTTTCATGCTCTTAACCGCAGTGGTACTATACCATAGTTTGCTTTCTTGGGAGGAAAGGCTACTGAAAGTCATAAGGCTGCTACAATCAATCCTTTGTGGCAAACAACAGAGCACGATAACTACTTCCTCCCTCTGGGAAGCAAATACCACATGACCAATCTAAGTCATTATCTGCTCCTCCTGCTCCCAAACCTGCTTCCACTCAGGCTTTATAGGTCCTGTGTGTGCCGCAGACGGACAACCAGCTTTTTAACTTGATCAATCTTTGAAGCCGACGACAGAAATCTATCAAATGTCCCCCTGGCTCTTTGCAGTTCCTTCTAATCCTCAGCTGGGAGATCACTATCAAGGTATCTAGCCTATTGATGTTTGGTTTGTCCTGGGTCACATGCGGTTTGGATCTGCTTGTCCAGGATGTTGAAACAAGGATAAGGGCATTGCTTTCTCTGGCTTTAATTGGCGATGAAAGGTTGATTATTAGAAAGGAACGAATGGTCAAGATTTGTGGGCATCACAGATGTTTGGGAAGCATTTAAAAGCCTCTGAGGGGAACGACTAGTTACGCGTTTAAACAACTGGCGCGGCATGAGTGTCCAAGAAAGCAAAGGCACCATTTTGTTCGTACGGTCGTATATTAAAAATATTTTTCATCATTTGCATTTGTCCTGAAAGTTGCATCATTCCTACTCACCGCTGCTGGGTGTGGAGGCGGCAGCCGGGTGGCTCCAGTCGCTCCAGATTCCCGGCTTCCGGGAGCCATAGATGCCCACTGGATTGCACCTCACCTGGACAAAGTAGACGGTCCCAGAGCGAAGGCCTGCCAGCCGACATGACGTCTGGTTGCCGATATCATCCACCACCTGTGCGAGAGAAAAGACTCATTTTCATTTAGAAATCTGTTCTGCTTTCCTTTTGAATGTTGTCTGGATGAGAGTGGCTTCAAATATATTTAAATATTATTTGCTTAATCCTCCCAGTCAGTAGCGAGTCCAGCATTCAAAGACGTACTGTATGTACTTAAACAGCAGAGAAAAAATACATAAAGAGGCTGAGGGGAGAAAACATCAAAGAAGCAGTTTTAGAGAACGACAGCTTCTACAAGCTCAACTACTGAACTTCTGGATCAAAGCCAGCGAAGGATCACTGGCAGCAGTCAAAGCAATAATACAAGTATTATTTGCTTTATAATGGAGGCACACACGAGAGACTTGAGATGCAGCAGGTGCAGCTTTTATGTTCCTCATTTGATGGATCAAATGCTTCCACAGCTGCCTCAGAGGTGTCATAGCAGCAGAGAAAGTGCATTCAGGTTAGTCTGCCTGTTTGTAGACCACCTTCCATTCGGTGCTGTCCTCCAGCCGGTAGCGTATCTGGTATTTGGCCTGAAACAGGACGTCCTTGAGCTCGGGGGGGCTCGCCCAGCGGACCGTCAGCTGGTCTTCGAGGTCGCCGACACGACCCACCTGCACGTTGGCAGGAGGATCGGTGGTCACTGCGCGGACAAGGACAAGTGTTAAAAAGTTTGCATACAGCAGATGTACAGTGTGCTGGGCAAGAATACAGGATGCACCGAGGTCTGAATGACCTCCGCAGAGATGAAACCTGCCTTCAGTTTTACATCACATCAAAACTTAACATGGTTCTTGCTCTGTTTTAAATATGATTTTTAACAGATAGTCTGTGTTACAATTTAGGGTGTGGGGTTTTAAAAATGTGAGATTTGATACGGCTGGAAAGGTCAAAGGAAAGATGTTGCATTATGAAAAGTGTGTGATTCAGCGTTTTGGGAACTTGGCCTGAACCGGATCTGGTTTGGGTCTGGATTTCTTTGCCACTGCTGCTTGACAGCTAACCCTTTAAACGGCCAGTGTGTAGGATTTAGTGGGATCTTGTGGTTACTCGAGTCAACCGGTTATGGGTTGATTTATATCCTGTGAGTGTGTACATTTGATTCAAAATATTCAGGGAAAAAAAGGTTTAACAATGCCTTTTCTATTCAAAGAACAGCTCCCTAAAAATCAGTGTGTCTGTGCTTAGTGCAACAATATCAAGGCTCCAAGATCCATGAAAAAAAGACGGCAAACTGGTTTGTAATCAAGTCACGTGAGCTGATTACTGGAGCTCAGCAGGTCTAAGAGATTTTCACATCTTAGTTCTGATAGTAAGTTTCCTACACCTTCATATTGGAGTAGGAAACACTAGTTAGCCAACACTATTTTGCATAATAAAAGAATTTATAATTTTAACAACACTAGTTGAAACATGGGAATTCTTTTTCCAGTGATGCCAGAAAGAGCCTCAAACATTGTTTTTCAGAGTTAACAGAGGTCCCTGAATTGTCATTGGAGCAATAAATGTGTTGATTGCAGTCTTTTCACCTTAAAAGAAATGATTAGAAAACTCCCATTCTCCTCCTGTACAGACTGGCAGGCAGACTCTGGTTCAGGTCGGCCTGTATCTCCTCAGTCAGTATTAAACAAAACATCCTGCAATAAAGGATGCAAACGTTCAAGCGCTCTCAAGGAGAGAGAAGATGACGTGAAAGATAAAGGGGATGGCAGCACGAGAGACAAGGAAAGGAACTTATTAAATGTCTTGTAAAAGTGTCTCCTGCTGGTCCTCTCTTGCTCCAGACCTGCTTCGCTGCTGGTGTGTGACGCTGTTTTTAAGCTGATGAGGGTGGAGAGGGGAAAAGCGAGCCAGGACAAATATTCTCCGAGCTTATTGTTTGTGTTACTGGGGCAATGCATGCAATGCATCATACATATGGCAACGCTCCTCCTTCACTTCCAACCCACACACAGCTCCAAGTTATCTGCTCCTCAGCGTGCGGCGGGGATGAATGGAGGGAGAGGATGCTCAGTCACGGCCAATAAACACTGTTTACAGTATGTGGCGTGCTCACCGGAGGCCAAAACACCACGCTGTAAACGTTAGCACGGAGGAATCAAAAGGAATACCTCATAGTGCTCGTACGCTGTGACCTTAATTTCTTCAGTCATTACCTGAGAGGCATCCGATGTGTGGTTAACAGCAAAACAGTTTATTTTGAGAACTGCGGCGCGAACACATAATGCTCTTATAGTGAAGGGTTGGAGGGAGCGAACCATAAAAATAAATCCCCTCTCCCCTGGAGAAGTGTGTTGGCCATATGCAGGAGATCTGCATGCAAACAAACGTCAGACAGAGGAATGGAAAGTGAAAAAAAAAGGAAAGGAAAGGGAGAAAAGAGGGAAAAGAAGGGAAAGGAAAGTGTTGTGTCAGGTGTCAAAATGAAGAGAGACAACTTCTGAAAGCCTCAAATGACTCGCCTACCCACCTACATCGAGGATGTCCAGGGTGGTGATGTCAGAGGCGGCAGAGCCGAGCTGATTGGCTGCCTCCACCCAAATCTCGTACGGGGTGAAAAGGGCGAGGTTGCGGGGGACGTGGCAGGAGTAGCGCTGCTTCCCCGTGCTGTCGTTTTCACACTCCTTCTCTCTCCCGTACCACCTGGACAGAAACACAACCAACACCGTGACCAAAATAAACTCTGACGTCCGTTCCTGAGGAGGCAGACCGGCTGTTTCTAACAGTCAGCAAGACGACACGCGGCGCCGCCTCTGACCGTGCCGCCTGTTGGAGGTGATGAACTGTACGCAGTCTACCTGAGCGGCGGTGCTGGACGAGGTGATCACCTGTGAGCTGCGGCGGGTCTGGGGCGCTCACCTCAATTTGTACTTGAGGGTGTATTTGGTTCGGATGTGGGTCTCACCACGCCCCCCCGGGCTCCACTTGCAGCTCAAGTCCTTCGTGTTGCGGGACCAACATGTTAAATTAACTGGCTTTTCTGGAGGCACTGGAGAGAGAAAAAGAACAACAAAGAAAAAAAAAGTCATTTTAAAAGAGACAAGAAAACCAATAGTCAAATAAAAATATTAAGATAATTTCATTTCACTTTTATCTTATTGTGAAAACAGCATGAGGTATATTTTGTCTCTATTCATATGAAACATTCACTCGATGTAATACAAAAGAAGATTCATGCAACAGACTTAAAGAAATACAGACAGAAACAATTATGATCAAAAAGACTTGA
>JAOXYL010000105.1:17540234-17552460 GCA_028564955.1 Terapon puta
GATGTAATACAAAAGAAGATTCATGCAACAGACTTAAAGAAATACAGACAGAAACAATTATGATCAAAAAGACTTGACTACTAAGGACGAAACTACTAAGGATGAAAAGAAAAGTCACAACAAACTTTGTTTTTCACGTCTGAGGTTTCACAAACTTTGTCAAATCGAGGTTCATCGAATGGATACATTTAAAGCATTAAAATTAAGGTGGTTTAATAACAGCAGCTGAGAGAGCACAAAGTCAAATCAAATCATATTTTTTTTACTTTGTTATTTTCAGCTATTTGAAGGGTCTCAGTAACAGAAGATTTCTTATTAATCCACTGTGCTTTACAACAAATTCATTTGCAGGGTTTGTGTGTCTCAGCTTTTTATTAATTCACATTCTGAATGAGAAAAGTTTAATTTCATGTGTTATTATTTGGGTTCGTATTTATTTAAAATAATGAAAGAGCTTGTGAGTCAGTTGGAGCAGGATGTTAGGGGAGCTCATGACCACAGAGATAAAAAAGGCAAAATTAGGAAAAACAACTTCAACTACAACATTTAGTGCTGTTTTAATTACATTTTCAAATTATGTATACTCTGAATAACTGTGCTAATTGGGAATTCCAGATATAAAAAGGTCCTCGTGTAAAAAGTATCCAATTACGATCATTACACTACAAGCCAAACGCTGGCAGGGAAATGATACTGAAGCAGTGACAGAAAAGCCTCCACTTACTGCCCACATACAGACATGAACCGGCGAGGACGTGTCCATCTGCTCCGTGACACACCAGGTTGTCTCCAGACTGCTGCCGGGAGCCGTTGAGGTTGTGGATGGTGACGCTCAGGACGCCGGCGCTGACCACGCTGTAGGTGCTGCTGGACAGACACATCCCGTTCAGCGTCCAGTACAGCGCGCTGGCCTGGAGGCCCAGCTCCGGGCTCAGCGAGCACGTGGCCGTCAGGCTGGAGCCGATACGCAGGACGGGATCCTGAGGGGAGATCACTGCTACGTCTGGATGGTGGAGACGCACACGGACATTATCTTAAGCTGGGCCGGTATTAAAAATAATCTGTCCAATACAAGTTCTCAGTGCACATTGACTTCAAATGACATGGTTTTCTTGAGCAAATATCCTAAATCAAAAGAGAATCATTTAAAACTTGGAAACACTCATAATTAAGAAACATTTTATTTGTAAAATAGCTCAAATGGTTGATAACATATAAATGTTCTTTCAATATTCATCATGATTAATCAATGGATTTTCAGTGTAATATATTTTAGTCATTACTTTGATTTGGATCTGCAGCCTGTGCAACTATAGTTTTGTAAAATATGTGTCTTCATTAATGTAGTACCAACTGTGGGCAGAAGTCTTCTACATTTTTATGTGATCTGATTCTGCTGTGTACTTACTCAATCTCTTATTTTACACTCCTCACATGTGGATTAGTTTTTCCATATACATTTCTGAGGATTTTTTTTTCCATTTTCATTTGAGGTTTTTAGCTTATCGTCAATCTTTACGTTTTACTAATTGTACTTTCCTTAGTAACACGAATTATTCTGTGCAGTATAATTTGTTTATGCTATTTCTTGCCAGCCGTAAGAAAACTTTGTGTTTGTGTGAGGAGGAGGAGTGCGGCAGCAGCAGCAGCACTGCACCACAGCAGAGCAGAGGCTCAGCACATATTTATGACCCTGTAATGAAGTGGATTTATGGAGCCTCAGAAGGATCAGTCAGAAAGGTCACCCTGGTTTGTCGGTGAAATCCTTGAATGCTTTTCCATACCACGACCCCTCTCAGACTTAAAGTTTGCCTTTATGATTGATGCCCATGAGAAACCCTCCGCTGTGTGTTCGAATGTTACCACTGGGCTCCTTCCTCACAGAGATACGAGGGTTAATGTGTAGAGTTTTATTAACCGTGCTCCAGGTGGGCGGTGGACAAGCTTTCCAACATATGTGCCACTGCGAGCAGTTTCCAGCCTCACTGGGTTCGTCTAATATGAAGAAAACCTGTACAGCGATGAAAACTGTATCTACGCGTACGAAACGGGAGGATTCGTCTTTCGGCCTCCGCAAGCGCAGCTCGATATTAAAACGGAAAACTAACAAACATGCACATTTTTTTCATCACACAAACAGAAGCTACTTTCAAATTATTTCCTCGGTCTGATGATTATATAATGGCTGCGTGCTAATAACTTGCAGTATTGTTATCTTTCTTGTATTTCTTTCACAAAACATCACAGCTGAACACCTTTTATTTCAGTTTGTGTCGTCAGCCACATCACCACCAGGTCTAACAGGTCTCGCTCTCGGCCTTTATCCAACGTTAGGTACAAAATCACACTTGATTATTTCTCTCATATTAATATGCTGCCACTGCATCAGGATTTATTTTGGAGGAAAATGCTATAATTGGGCTATTATTTGTAATTTAGTAGAAGTTGTATCACCAGAGCAATCTAATAAAAAGTCTTCTGACCACTGTCAAAAAGCTAAAATCCCAAATAAATAAGAAGTAGTGTTGAGCAATTTAATGAAGATATTCCATGAGACAATATGTATTTGTCACTGTATATACAAATGGTTGACATCAATATTTCTGAATGTATGATGGCTGTGTGGGCAATAATAGATTAGGTAATCTATTAAGTGGCTTTGTTACATAATATATCCAGCAGAGTGCATGGACAAGTTTACTTGAACTATAAAATGTCAGATAAAAACAAATGCTCAACAAAAAAAGAAAGGAATTTAGGATTCATCAGAGAAAAATAATAAAATATAGTTATAGTTTTTGTAATATAACTTTTTAATTCACTTTGGGTATTCAGTTTTGTGGTTTCACCTGATAATTGTCAGGTGGGGTGATGATCGCTCCTGTGAACACTGCTCAGATTTTTATGAAGTTTAACAGCTGATTTTTAAGAGGAACTCGTTTTGTTGGCTTGAAGCCTCCATACCTCAGCTCACTCTGGGAAACATGACATTAACTTTAAGCAACTCTGCAGCTTTAAAATCACACACACACACACACACACACACACACACACACCGTATATAACCACGTTCTGTCGCAGAAGTTGTGTGTGTGTGTGTGTGTGAGGGAGAGAGAGAGAGGTCAGGTGACTAAAGTTTGGTACTCACGCGCGGAGGACAACAACACATGTGGAACCAGGAGGAGGAACATGAAGGAGAACATGTTTCTGTCAGCTGCGTCTTTTCCTCCTCGTCTGTCTGTCTGTCTGTCTGTCTGTCTGTCTGCTGTGTTTCCTTTGTTTTTTCCCCGGGCCGTGAGGACAGGAGCCTCCAGAGAAAGTCAGGAGCTCACGGTGACCGAGCCGAGTCCCGCTTCCTTTAAACGAGCAGACCGACTCCTCCGCGCTCAGGTTCACTGTTCGCTCCTCCCTTGTTCTCCACACCACACACTCATTAGTGTCCCCTCCCTGACACACACCCACAACACGCCCTCTCACACGACACACACACACACACACACACACACAGAGGAATGAGTTCACAACTTTCTGTCCTCTCCATTGTTCTATCATGTGTTACAGAGATCACACTTTGAGATGAAATAACTCTTTTACTCTGTTCACTGTCAAGACAAAAAACACACGTACGAGCAACACAACAGGACCAAACTCATAATAATGTTCAGAGTAAAAGACGGTGTATACTATATAAAAATAATATGTTCTGTAAAGATAACATAGTTGCATAATATAATATAATATAATATAATATAATATAATATAATATAATATAAAAATTAATTTATTTATTCCTATAGAAAGAAAAAATGGAAGAATCACTGTCAAAATAGTCTGCATTTTTACAGATTCTTTATTCAGATTCGGCTGTCCAACAATATATAAATTCATGAGCTTCACCTCACGTTAGTTTGATGCCTACATGTATGAATAAAACTCTCCATAAAGCGCCATGCAGTTCTCGTGAGAACTTGTACTTTTAATACTTTCAGTGCCTTTTGTCATAATAACTGTGTACTTTTACCTCAGTAACATTTTGAATGTTGTACTTTTACCTGATTTTTGTGCCTATGCTGCTTTTGCTGCTTTTTTTTAGGATGTGAACTTGTTGTCTTTTACTATTATATGTGTAATTCATACCATTCCTATAATATTCACAATATACATATTATATAATTCAACCACTTCATAAGCAATGTCAGAGGTTGAATCATAAATTTTAAAAAAAGACAAAGAAACGACGATAAAAACCATCAGAATACAATCACAGAGTTTGATCAGCTGGTAACCTCTGCTCTGCTCACATGTGTTGCAGCAGTGTCTTCACATCCAGCCGATAATTGAGACATCGATTACGTGTGAACTGTCGATACTTCAACAATCGGCCCATCTGTCCGCGCCGTGCGGGACATCTGGTCCTGACCAACTCTCTGCCACACTTTTATGAATGTCATCACCGCCACAGTGTGCACTGCGGTGAAGGCTCCTCTGCAGGTTTTTGCGAGTGTGCGCGCGCGCGCGCGTGTGTGTGTGTGCGTGCGTTTGCAGCCTGTGCGTGATGATGATGATGATGATGATGCGTGTGACGCCACGGGCAGAGGCAGATCAGCGGAGCAGACAGGAGCCGGGCTGAGGCAGCAGCAGCAGCAGCATCCGCACCAGCAGCGCCACAAAGGGAGCTCAGTGCCTCTGGAAGCTCCGCTCTCCTCCTCCTCTTCCTCCTCCTCTCCTCCTCCTCTCCTCCAGGATCTGAGATGCTCCGGCTGGGCGGCGGGATGTGCGGATGGTCGGCCCTCCTCTCGGTGCTCCTCGCCGGGCTCGCGGCGGCGTCCTCGGACCTGTTCGACAACCAGCTGGGCGACATCAATTACTGCAAAAAGCAGTGCCAGCTCACCATCAAAAACAAAAGCCCCGCTAAAGTAAGTTCCCCCCGCTCGCAGCCCGTGTCTCCGCATTATCGTCCGTCCGACATTTCAGCGCCCGCAGCGACGCGCACGCCAAAAAAAAAATACCGACGAAGGGCTCCTGTCTGTGCGCGAAATAAGAGAAATAAACGTGTTTTGGTTCGTGCATGCTGCTGTTTTTCCCCCCTCCAGCTGCATCCTCCACGGCGCGCGATCAGGCCGAAAAAAATGGACGCAGCTCATTTTCTTCTGCACCTTCAAGACTCGTCCAAGAAGTGAGCTGCCTCCGCTCGGCTCGGATCAGATGGGCTCGTTATAAAACTGCACCGATAATGACGGTCTCGATCCGCAATTAAAACCGGCCGGGCCAGTGACACCAGCCGTGGTCGGTGACACCAAAGTGGAGCAGTGATGCTTTATTGACACTTCGCGCAGCATCTTCCCGTCCAGCCGAGGCCGCCCGGGTCCTCGCAGGACGGCGGACGATGGCTGCGAATTGCACCAGGAGTTCTCGTGCTTTAGAGCCTTGCATACATTTTCACTGTGTCGGATGTTTTTTTTCCCCTCCCACCTCCTCCTCCTCCTCTATACCTCCTCCTCTGTTGCCTTCAGGTGTGGTTCAGGCGTCCTGCAGAGGCAGAGCTGCAGTCACCTGGCTGCAAGACGGCGTGTTTGTGCACACCGGTGTCGAGTTTAGGGGCCACGGTAGCGGAGGATAAGTACAGAGATGTTGAATAAGCAGTCGCCTTTGAACTAGAAGGCGCCGTTTCGTGTTTTTTGGGGGGATAAACAGCCCCTCTCTGCTTCATGTGGATAAACAGGGAAGCGCAGCGAGGATGATGACAGGCGCAGGGCTGTAATAAAACCTTCATGGTCGCGGTCAGGGAATCTCTTTGTCTCTCCTGTTCCCAGAGAGGTCACCAGAGGGCGCTGTTTCCGTCTCTCAAAACCGAGAATTAAGGCATTATGACAAGAGGAGGTGCAGTAATGTGCGTCTTCCCTTCTCGCCACCTCATTTTTTTCCCCCCTGCACAACTTTTATGCAACTGAGTCATTATCACCGGTTTTCCTTTGCAGCGACTGAAAGCTTCTTATCAACTGTTTATGACAGGCTGTAATACAACAGCCGCACCGTGTCATTAAGAAATGCCATAGCCCATCTCTGTCATATTTCATAACAAGATTATCATGAGTTTATCCCAGAAGTGAAGGAAACATCTCTAATTCTGTACCCTTCCCTCCCCCGCCTCCCACTCCCACCCCTTCTATCTGTCTGGCTAGGACTCCATAATGAACGCCTGTCACCGTGGCTGTCGCCTCTACTCCATCTGCCAGTTTGTCAGTGGCAACGCCGGCTTCAATAGCAGCAGGGAGGAGTGTCAGGGAGGTGAGTCAGTGTGTCAGTCGGTCTGCTGGGCTCACAGTCTTGCTGAGCAGGCCAAGGCCAAAGTTTAAGCCGCCGAGGCCTCAATCCTTGGTGTGTTGTGTCAGGATGACTGGCAGTGGAGCCAATCCCCTTGGAAATAATGCCTGAATGTAGTCAGTATCTTCAATTTGAACTTGTGTCGACTTGGCACAACATAACGTGCAGTTTCAGGCACTCAAAGATAATATATTGTGGTCAAAGTTAGACAGCATGCATTGGGGCAAAACGATCATTTGAAATGAAATCAAAAACACGTGTATGTTAAAAAAAAAAGAAGCTAATAGCTGTTACATGACACTCACATTGATTTCCAGCACTGGTGCAGAGCTTACAATGAAAACGTTGGACACAGCTCTGCTAAATATTGCATTGTTTCCTAAAAGCTGGCAGGCTCAGTGGGTATTTTCTGGGTGTTTGAGGCTGTCCGTTCTGTTTGAACTGCTGTATTGGAAATCAATGATGTGATTTGCCAGCCAGACAGCAGATGCCCCGCCACCCTCCCCATTTCAATAACGGCAACGTGGAGTGAATCGTCTCTGCAGGGGCTGAGAGATACATCCCCCTTGCGTCTTTATCTCTCTTCCCACATAAACAGCCTCTACCTGTTTTACTTCTTCTTGTCTTTTACTCAACCGACTGTAGTGCTCAGTGCCCACTCTCCTTTGTGCTTCTCTCTCTTCACCCTCCTCCATTTGCACTCTCAACCCCCCTTCTTGTCTTCCTTTTTTATAACATCATGCTTCTTCTTTCATGCTCCACAACTGTCCCTCCCTCCTCTCTCTCTCTCTCTCTCTCTCTCTCTCTCTCTCTCTCTCTCTCCCTCCCTCTCTCTCTCTCTCTCTCTCCAGCCTGCCAGGAGGCATATATCAAGCTTCTGGAGCAGGAGGCTTGCAGCACCGGCTGTGCCAGCCAACCCTCTGAACCTGAGATCAAGAGGAGGAAGGTGAGAAAGGCCTCTCTGCAGTCAATGGCTGCACACACGTAATGTAAATGTGCCTATATGTTATGTTTGAATATTAATATCACTATTGTGAACATATGAGTGTGTGTATATCAACGCACACATACACACACAGAGTCAACGCTCTCCTGCTCTCTTTTCTGCAGCTCAAGGCCATGACCCTCCGCCCAAAGCCCCCCTCTGTCATGGAGGCTGTGTCCAGTTGGTGCAACGACATTGTCAGCTCCGCCCAAAGCTTCATCTCCTCCACCTGGACCTTCTACCTGCAGGCTGATGATGGCAAGGTTGTGGTTTTTCAGGTAAGATTCGACACAAGTGTTTGTGCAAGACTGACAGGCTTTGCATTTTGGGAATCCAGCAATGATGTGGTCATTCTTTTGATTCTCTTAAAGCTACATGGTTTTCAAATTCACTCAACATGAGGTGTTTTTTGTGAATTAACACCAGCAAAATGAGCAGCAATGGTTCCTGTGGCTGAACTGAAAAAGAAAAAAAAACTTCTATGCACACCGACCCAAACTGTATCCACAAAGATGTGAGAAAACAGACTGACATGTGACCTCTGCACCTTAAGTAGATACAACATGGAGAAGTCCTCTTCCCCTTTCAGTCCATCCAACATTTGACAGATATGAGACCTCTGATGCTGGTTCGATAGCACCTTAAAGAACAGGGACTCTGGGACAGAGAGTAAAATCCAAATAACTTTAATGATCACTGGTTGTGTATACAGGTCACAGATGAGCACAAAGTACTGGTTTAGATATTTGGTCAAAACAGAAAACATGAAAAATAGAATTACAATATTTTTCTTCAATAACATGCAGTTTCACAGATATAATATATTAGAATTAGTCTCGAATAACTTGAATGATTAAATTAAACCTAAGCATTCTGGCCTATACATGAAAAAAGTGTTATCTATGCTACAATCATTGGAAAAATGCCACAACTGAAGAATGAATGAACAAGTCTGTCCTCAACAGCGTCCTCCTGTGGCTAAAGACGTAACTGCATTACTGGCAAATTAATTAAGACCTAATTAAGGTCTTCAGCTTAGGTACATAATGAGAGGAATCTCCAAGTTATCAGAAAAAAATACTCAATATTATACATACATTTCAAAGGTATGCCATTCATAACCTAAAAATAAGGAAGTAAGCAGGAAATATTGTCTATGTCCACTATGTTCTGAAACACATTAGAAAAAAATGACTTCTTACTCTAACATGCATGAAAACATAAGGCACTAAAAGGTCCAATTTAGGGGCTGATAACCAATCTGGTGTTATTTATGCTGACAATATTTGGTGGTATAATATTAGGTAAGAGGAAGTTGTATCTGAATGGGCCACCAGACATCCACTGCTGTGCTGTGGAAAATATGCACAACAGCAACAGATCACCTCAAGGGGAGTACAGCTCAGAAAAACTCACAATTGTAAAGGGGGCTTCAGTACAATTAGAAACAGAAAACATTAGAGTTTCCAAATCTCATCAGTGGACAAATGGATTCATGAGTTTATGACGGGATGGTGAATTTTTTTTCTTTCTTTACGTTGTCAGTGTTGCATGAATCAGAATTCACTTTAGAGTCATACCTCGTGGCAAATACTCAGCATGCTCGGCCTTTTCTGTGTTAGCGGTAGAACAGCACTTCATCATTCTGAGTATCTGCACTGAGGATGGAGTTGAATTTTTAGGTGCTTCGCTGCAGAAGACACAGATAAATGAACGCTGAAATCATAAATGATCCGTGCTCATAAACTACACGATGGCCCACTTAGTAATGATGATAGAAAATGATAAAAATGGGTATCTACAAAGCCTTTTATTAATGTATGTTCTTAATTGGAGGTTAAAAGCAAGGCAGTGGACCTTTATAGATTATTATTTGAGCTAACCTCTGCTTCCTGTTCGGATAGTGAAATGTATCCTCTGCTATACGGTGTGTAGAGCTTGGTTGGCTGCCAAAACAACTCACAGCCCATTTCAGAGTGAGTGCATCTGTGAAGGTTGAGTGAGCAAGGGCATGCAGCAGGGTGTGAACAAGGTGGTAGAATTCATTCATTTCAGCACTTTAATTGTTTATAAATGTCCTTTTAAATTATGTCACTGCCTTCGGCTTCATGCATATTTGATACCCGGCAGGGCTGGCTGTGGTGGACCCGCCTCAGGACGGAAAAACACTGCAAGATTTAAAAGAGAGTGGACGGCAATAAAGAATAAAGTTCTGGCTATGAAAAATAAATATTCAGAAGTTATTTTTGGCACCCTGAAAAACTGAATTGAACAGCGCAGACAGACCCCTTGTTCATGCCACTGAGGACGTTAGATCATGGCTTTGTTGCTCGGTGTGTTTGTTGAAAAAAACAAAAGCGGTGAAATGATTTCAATTAAATCTGGCCGATGATTATTGTTTGTTGCAGATCAAGGATGCTTTAAAAGACTTAACATGTTGAACATTTCTGGAACAATGAACTAACAATGAACTTACTTTAGGTAATAAAAAGGATCACATCTGGTGCACGTCTCCAGTAATTATCCGTCACTTCATGTGCATTAAAAGTCAGACCTGGATTCAGATACACATTCAACCTATAGAAAATGTGAAGGAAATTTTAGAACCATACATAAAGAACGTTTTCTGAAGGTGAAATAGCACATTTTGACATTTTTTGCACCCCTGAGTGTAATTCGTGCTCTCAGGCGACTTCCTCGTTGAACTGTAACAAATTGCTAAAGTCAATGCCATAAACCACCTATACATTAAAGCTATAATAAGATTTGGTCTCTCTAACCACCAGAGTAGCCAACCATATCCTCCAAATGTCCAGAAACCTGCTTCCTTGTCAGACATTTTCCTTTTTGGATAATGTGACTTTGATGGCATTTTTAGCTCCATAATTAAAGGGCTGAATGGGAAATGATAGTGTTTATACACCCTAACCCATACAGAAGGGCTTCTGTATAACAGAGGAGTCTTTTATATGCTGAAATTCACTATTAGGTTTAAGAAGCTGTGCTGACTGGGCTCCGAGGCACCACCTCATATAGAGATGCAGCAGCCGCAGAACATGAAATTACCAACATTTCTTTTGGACTTGATGGATGTTTGCTCTTTATGGCAGTGACATGCAGGCTGCAGCGGCAAGGCGAAGCCAGGCTCCACGGGGCTGTGAGAAGACTATCAGGCCTGTGTTTAGTGGGCAGCTGGCAAACCGCCACCAGCCTGACAGATTGACTCTCCGAGTGTTGGAACAACAGAAAAAGTCCAGCTAAGTTGAGGGACAGTGGCGGGGGGCGACAAGCAAGCGCCTCCTGAAATATAAATGATGTGGATGTCTATAATGAGCTGTCTATACACGTCGCATCTGTGTGCGCTTGTGTGGGAATAACTAGTTGTGTGCAACTAAAAAAGCAGACAATAACCAGTTAGAGGCAATAGTTAGTTCAGATTGTACGGGTGGAGTGAAGTCACCCTTAGGTCACACATGAGGTTTGTTCCTAGAGAGGGAAGAAATATAGAAAACTTGTAATTTTGAAGAAATACAGGTTAAAGATAGCCCTTCACCTCACCACCCCCTTGTTATTTTGACAAATCAGCCCACGATAATGCGATAGTGAGAGAGACTTCGACCGAGCTGTGCTTCTGCTATAGCGAGCCGGCCTGCAGAACAAATTAAACTTGGTGTTGGGCCTCATACAAAAAGAGAAGTCCCCATTTCTTCTAGACAATTGCATTAGTCATTCTGCGCGGCTGAATTTTAAACAAAAGCCTCGAACACACCAGAGAGAACCAGTGAAATGTTTGAAGGGAGCGACACTGAAGTAGACATCAAGTGTATTTTGTCAGCCTCATTTTGAGTGACTTAAACATGAACATTACATAAAGTACATTATGTGAAACACTTTCTTGAAACACTTGCCTTCTGTACTTTCTGGTGTTCATACTGTGCGTTTTGCTCTCAGCCCGAAGCACGTTAGTTCATGCCAAAATGTGCACCTTTGAAAAAAGGTCACAAGTATATATTTTTTCACTACTAATTAAGACTAAAACAGCGGCACTATCTCATGCCTTATAATTTATATTTGGTGCTCTAGCAAGTATTTATGATGGCAGGCCAGGTGGGATTTGCTCATAATAACCTACAGTGTCCTTGATCACTCAGTACAACAGTGTGGCTCAGTGATGAGTTTTCAATAGATTATGGGCAACAATGGAACTCTCTGGCACAGAAAAAGAAACTAAACTCAGACAATACTTTTACATACATTTATTGTTGGTCTTGGTCTTGGCCAGTTGTTTTTTGTCATTTCAATAAACTTTCTGCACCTATTGGGAATATTAAAAAGTGTCCTGAATAGGCCACACGGGGGCGCTGTTATTAAAATTCAGTATGTAGGTCTCCAGGTTAAAGGCCGTACTTTTGACACCATAAAGCCACTTCAGACATAATGCAGTTAGAGTTGTTTCACATAAATTTTCTCTCTCTGTATGGTGACACAAATATGTAAAAGGTATGCAACATCTAGACCGAGAACACTGTTTTTAACAGTGTCTTGTGTCCAGCCTTAAAATTAAACTTAATTAAACTAAATAAGAGAAGACTGAGTCTGACTAAATCCACCACTCTTCAGCCCGAAGCCTTGTTTCTTTATGGAGAAGCCATTTCTGAATTCACAAACCCCTCTGACTTTCTCTCTCCTCTCACTTTCTGTGAGGCAAAGCACCTTTTGCATTCCCCCTCTTAATGCATGACAGATGCAGATCAGGCTTCGCTCGCTCTGACGGTTAGATCCCTTCAGTCAGCAGCCAATCAGAATCTTCCCCCTCACATCTACCCTTGTCTCCCTAAACCTTTATGCTGGTGCTGCATCTGGTTTCAATGCACTCTGTCAGAAAACACTGCTCAACAGGGGTAATAAACCTGGCTG
>JAOXYL010000105.1:17576332-17599129 GCA_028564955.1 Terapon puta
TTTGTCACTACCAGCGGTGCTTTTCACACTGGCATTTGATCCACTATTAATATAGATGATATTGATTAGAGGAGCCTTATCTGTTTGGCTTATGAGATTTTCATCTTTGTGAGCCTTTGTTGTCGGAGACAGTGAAACATGGCAGAATTTGAGTAAGAAAAACATTAAATTATAAGTAAGGAGTTTGTCTTCCAAATGTAGATGAATTCATTCTCAAGTTCTCACAAGCCGGCTCTGAGAAAGAGGAGTAATAGAGGGTGAAGTCGGGTAGGTGTGACTCATCCTGTTCTGACAATCACCAGAGCTGAAATTATAAGCTGGTATGCATATCAATGAGAACTGAGCTACCATGACAACACCCAATGATATGAATATTTCTTTCAACATGTATACCTTTTTACTCATTTAGTTTTCACACTTTGTTGGCTCGGAGCACATCAGCATTTTACACAGGTTCTGGATATGCAGCAGTGTGAAGTGTTACTATTCTTGCTGCAGAGTTTTCGGTGAAACATCCCTTTAATGCTCAGTGTGTCTCCCAGAGCAAGGTAATAGCAGAGAGCAGCCACGGTGCAGGACAGGGGTTAATTAACTAAACCTCCTGGTGTTACTGCACATCTCCTCTCCTCTCCTTTCCTTTCCTTTCCTTTCCTTTCCTTTCCTTTCCTTTCCTTTCCTTTCCTTCCCTTTCCTTTCCTTTCCTTCCCTTTCCTTTTGTCTCCTCTCCTCTCGTTCCCAGGCCCACTTTTATAGTTGGTGTTGTTTCCAATGACACCAGAACGACCATCATTAAAAGCCAGCCAGCATATAGCCCTCAGCACAGTAATCCCATCAAAAGGAAACAGGGTAACAACCTCTGTCTAATCCTTCATTAGCCTGGCTCCTCCCCTCACATCCTTTACACCCCCCCCTCTCCGCCAAAGCACCAGTAATTAGCTTGGCACTAACGAGTCGCCAGAGGTAGCAATAGTTCATCTCAGCTGCTACAACTCATGTTAAAGTTCAAAAACGCTGCTGGAACAATGGCATAAATCTATGTCTATTACTCAGTATCACATAGTCCCCAACCATTCCCAGTAATGACAACTGTAAGAAATTACCCTCTCAATTTCTGAAATGATTTTTGCAATCAAAAATTAAGTTGCTCTGTTATCAATCTTTCCAAAAATAAAACTAAATTATTATGAAATAGATATTACAGGCAATTTTACAGAGGTATGAACAAATTGTAAATGACATTTGTTTAAAAGTTTAATAACAGATTTTTAAAATGTATATACATAATGAATAATACATGAATTTGCAGCCATGCTACTGGCATGGCTTCATCGATAGCAACTGATATTCAATAAAGCATGGTGATTTTGGTGATCCTCTTGAGTCAAATATCTGCTCTTTTACAACTATACTATTACACGGCTTGGCATTATTTTTAACAGAAACCTCTCCGCCTTAGGATGAGTTGTAACTTCAGTTGATTCCTTCTCCCTTGAACTTTTCATCTGTCACCATCCTAAAGACAAAATTTGAATGCGCACAATATAATTGTCTCAACTGGATTTTGTGTTTAGTGTCAATTACCAAGTGTTGGCATGCTAACACACTAAAGTTAAATGGTGAACATAGTAAACCTTTTACATTATAGTATCAATACGTTTTTAGTATTGTCACTGAGACTGTACTCACACACTGATGTTGGCATTTGGCTAAAAAAACTGCTGATCCAGGGTAGAGTCTCCTAGAACAACATGGACTCTTGAGTAGTTGTCGTATAAAGTTGTTCCAAAGTGAAGAACATTCACCTGATTCATATTTGCAGATTGGTGGAGGAGAATGAATAAGCTGAATTTCTGCATTCACCTCTAGTATTTAGAAGAAGAGCTAGAAAGTACCTGCACTGATTAAATATGACTAGAAGCGACATGTGGCATCATCAACACAGATATCATCAGCACAGCAAACAATAAAGTCTGATGTGTTGATACAGAAGCCTTGTGCTCACACTATGAGAACATATTGTTCGTTGTGGTCCCAGCCAGACAGTCCATCGTCTTCGCGCACACACACACACACACACACACACACACACACACACTGTGAAACACACAGAACATAGACAGTCACACACACACAAACACACACTAACTCACGCACAGCGGCGCCATAAAGAACAGGTTGGACTTGTACCACATACTGAGTGTAGCAAATGGAAGTTAACTTCAGTGCAGATCTGTTGAGAATGACATAGTGTCATTCATAACAACTGACAGGCCTACATTTGACTGTTCACAATATGTGTGTATGTCTGTGTTAATACAGACTGAACCATGAACCTGCTGCAGTAATGGGCGATTATTAACAGTCACGGACATATGACTTGTCAACAAATGAGTTCAACTAAAGGGGAAACCAGGGAGTGGAGCCAGTTTTAATAGTGGGCAATGGCAGAGGTTCATGACAGAGAAATAATAATACTCTTCACATGCACATGTGTAGTTATGAGGGTCAATATTTTTATTATTTAAATACATTTTGTTTCAAAGCATATTGAAAGTTAATGAGCTGAAGTCTATTCTCTGAGTGATGTAAGTTAGGAAACAGTGTATATAGTTATTTTAGGGGGGAGCTGTTGCCAGTATAATTTTATTTAATGCAATATTATTGAAATATAATCTGTGGTAAGAGCAATTGTGGAGTCGTTGCACTTTCCATCACAGTTTGCACACTTTGATGTCTGTCTCCTTGTTTTTCTTTCTTTTTGTTCAAGTCTGAACGTGGCCCAATCTTTTCGGCCCTTGGACCTTAAATGTATCATGAGTTAACTGATCAGAAGTGGGTGTGAGAAAAAACAGGTGTGTATGCCTCCAAAAGAAACTCGAAATTATTATTTTCTTGCAACCACAAGGCAATAACAAAGGTGAGGTTTCTGTTATAATCACCAGTTTTGTAACATGGACAACCAGATTTCTTTTGACCTGCAAATCACCAGGGAAAGTCTCCAAAATGTAATAGTCATTTATAATAGAAAATGTTTGTCCTAATTTTCTCAACATTTAGTTTTCACTTCCAAATTAGTGGTTTTGGACGACTGAACCTGGCTGAAACTGGGCTTGTATGAAACCTGTTTGATCGCTTGTGTATGTGATGACTCAGGGGCTCTGTTGTAATACTGTGTTGAGTCCTTGCAACCTATAAAATGAATCACTTAAACTAAGAGGAAACTGCTCACACAACCATGTTCTATTTAGTGTGAATGCAGCTCAACTTAAGGCCTGCATATCCAGCGCTGCAAACATACAGCATGACAAAGTTGATGTGCTTATGCATTTTCAAATCCTATTGGAGATGCCAAATAGGCTTTGAAGTTCTCTTCTCCGGTGATTTGCTTCTGTCAGCACGGTCAGCATCCCCACAGATAAAATCATACGTGAGCAGGGAAGCAAAATCTCATCTGAATTGGTCACCGGAGACACATTTGAGATGCACTCTGTAGGCCATCCGGAATCATCTGGACGCAGTTTAGATATATCTGGATACACGTTAGTCGGTCTGAACAGTGCCTTTGTTAAGTAATGGTGGATATCAGTGTTTTTCTTGGACACTTTTTGTATGTCGCTGTTGCTAGAAACAAACACATAACTTCTGCTTCTTGATTCTGTAAGAAGAGCACAGTTCAAAAGCTGTCATGACCTGGTTATTGTGTCACATCAACTGCTGAAACAACATGAAACTCTTTTTAAAAGAAGGTTACTCATTATTATTACTACGCAGTCGACAGACAGGCAGTAGCTGTGGAGAGAAAAGGCGGGGAAGTGAATCAGGGACTTTGCTTTGTGTGTTATACGTTTTAGCTTATGGGTCGCTGTGACATCTCTAAAACACACTTTCGGTAAGATAAGACTTAAAGCTTCTCGTGACTTAATTCATAATTTGCTTTCATTCAAAACCACTTTTAAAAACTGATTTCTGAGATTAAAAAATATTTTCACTTCATCTGCCGACTCTTTCAGTTTAATGTATTGTATTTTGTTACAAAATCCGTGGGTCAATCATTTCATTGCTCTCAAAATTTAAAACTGTCCCTGTCAGTTGTCTTTAGTCAAATCCACCCAGATCTTCAGCCATTGCTACTCACACTTTCACCACTGCCGTTACCATATTGACTCATTTACAGTTCACTTATTTAATAACCACCTTTTCATATTGTAATTTTGTTGTGCATTACTATTTTCTAATCCTCTTTTCCATGTCTCTCCTGAGTGAGATAAATATTACCACAGTTTTCTGATTGATGGACTTCTCTTGAAATAGTACACTTATGTGCAAGCAAATCTTTCTTTAAATCTGCTTTATTGTGTTTGTTCTGCTGAACTACGAAATACCCACCGCTACAGTAGAAGATACCTCAAAAGCTCTGACTTTTCGAATGCCAAAAGGTCACCCATAGAAAATGTCAAACAACAAGACTCACAAGGTAGTTCAAGGTGTCAGATTCTTGAATGGCAAATGTCATGGTTTACAAATTTAGACATGCCTCTTTTTTTTTTCTTTTTTTAACAAATTTTATTTCCTGAATTTTGCTGTTCTTGTTTTGTGTTCTGAACATGAATTAACCTGTGACCTTAATGTGTTCCCATCTATTGAAACAGATCATGATGAGTTGTTGGCAGCAGGGTTTTCGATCGCCTTGGCCCTTACCCTGCAGGTGTTACCACTTTGGTAATGTACAGTAGGAGGATCACATCCCTATATACTGATAAATCTTTCTCTTCCTGTCCTCCTCTCTCTGTCTGTCTCTTTCACTCTGTCAGGCTGAACCCAGCTGATCTGTTCAATCACCCAGGAGCACTGAGGCAGGACCCTGTAAAAGGTGATTCACTCCATTTCAGCCCTCCGTACCCCATTTGTCCTGCTCTCCTCATCCAATCTCTCTGTTTATAGTTCCCCTCGGTCAGCCATCGTTGACCTAACACTGCCGCGTAACATTTAAGGACAGACGATGAAAATACTCGCGTTTGCATGAACTGTTTTTTGCGTGTGTGTTCTTTATCTTTACGTAACTAAAAAAAAATAAATGTGTGCGCAAACGCTCCAACATTTGTTTTGTAAAGTAAACACGTCTGTTATGCAACTGTCACTTAAGCTAGTTTACACTGGTTCAATGTCTGAGAGACTTTGCTGTAACTTTTGTGACATTTTGAAATCTCTGACAGTTCGAAAAGCTAGATTGCTAACAGGCACACTATGTCTGCTACCAGTGTCTTGTTTGCAACCAATGACTGACATCACGTTATTGATGCGGACCCAGATCCCAGCAGTTTCCAAACTTCTGTATGTGCCATTATACACACGAAGAGTTTGACAGCCACATGTGTTAAGGGGCTGATAGGTGAGCTAGGATTAGCCAAGAAAGATCTACATGGCTCTGTATTTGTTCAGCCTCACAGTTGACCAAACTGAGATCTTGATTTGGACAAAAAGAAATTGAAAAACACCGCCTTTGTCCAAAATATATGGTAAACAATTACCCTATGTTCCCTATTGTTTCAGCCACTGACCCGTGAAGGCTGAGAAGTGACTGATGTCTGATTGTATTGTGTTATGGCCCCTCATCCCCATTCAGTGTGGCCAGGAAATGTAGGGGAACTGGGCAATTATTTCTGATTTATCTACTTGGACAAATCCTGGCATATTGAGCAGGGCTCCACAGTCTAGTTGAGGTTTGTGTCCTCATTATCGATACTCTCCATACTGTTGGCTTACTTCAAGCTTTGCCAAGACATTCAGTTTGTTCTTGGAGTCTACGGAGCATGACTGATTTTGAGACGCACGATTTTCAGTCATGTAAATGAGTTCACGGGTGACTGGGTCATTAAAGGAGGAGAGGCTGGCCTGATTTTGGTTTGGAATTAAACATAATTGTCCACTGTAGATTAGATATGATTATGAAATCAATCTGTGGACTCATGTGAGTGTACTTGAGAACAGAAGGGGGTTTAAAAGCCTGAGTATTGAATAATAAAGCCCTCTAGATTTATTCTAAAAGGGATTAATGATTTTTTCAGAATTGTGAAAGATCTAGATGTTATCTGGTGTTATAATAGCCATAAAAGGTCATTTGTCAATTTTTTTGTTTGTTTTTTTTGTCTGCTATTGTTCAATTGACCAGCTATCGAGCTACTTTGATTAAATTGAGTTGTCTTTATGTGTACAAAACAAATTCTACTATGATATATATATATACAGTATAGTTCATCTTATTTAAATAAACTATATAAAATATAAATCTATTAATATTTTAGTTATTTACATCTATGTTTATTTAGTTTATTTATAGTATAGTTTATATACATACATAAACTCGTAAAACTCATACAAGCCATAAAAGTTCTATTAAGGATATTATTTACACAGAATAATTTTACAGTATTTTACATATACAATAAATAGTCTTACTATATTAGTATGCACTGTAAACATATGCTGATGCTATAAAACATACTGTATGCTGTGTGGTAATTTTATTAGTGTAGTATTTTGGTGGTCAATTTACAGAAGATGATGTAAGTAATCCAACAACAATCATCAATCAAACATGTTGGGAAGCTATAGACAGTTTTATTTGAAGACTTTACAAGGACTTCAATGCTTTGTTTTATTTTGTGAGCTGCTACCACACTTAGAACTCTACTGAACACATCCTTTTGTTCATTTTCTTGCTTTTTGTCTGTTCTTTGAGTTGCTTTTCAAGTACTTACACAAGATTTGTTTACATCAACAATAAATTGAAAAATCAAACATCATATATATATATGTATATATATATACACACATATATATATATATATATATATATATATATATATATCGCCATGAATGATGTTCTGTAAGGCCTGTGGGACAATAACCTCCCACCAGAAACCTTCAGCTTGCCATACACTATCCCCAGTGCTTCACTTCAAATCTATTATAAACCAGCAGATCATCTCCTTCCTTCTCCATCCTACTACTCCCCTGGTCCACCTCCCCAACAGTAAACTGACACTGTTCGACACATTGAGCATGTGTCATATTCTTGCACATGGAGGGGCCCATTCAATTAATTCCCAGGCATGCAGCTAGTCATTATGCCTGCCAGTGAGGCAGGCAGCCAGGGAGGAAGCATTCTTCAGGAATGGGCCATGTTGGTCTCGGCCAATCACTGGAGTATGTTTCTTGTAGCTACGACTGGGCCTCCCTCATAGCCAGCACTGTGGCTATGATACGCCTCTTTGTTTCAACTAAATCCCCATTAGTCATGCCAAACTGACACTCACATATGCACACACTGATCCAAACCCCTCTAACATCCCACCTCGTGTGATTCACTAACTATAGAATAATTACACTTTAACTATGGAACAAGAAACAAATCAGCATCCCACAGAGGTGGAAATGTTTGACACCGTCAACTCCACAGCTGTATCTGCCCCTGGTAAAATGCCCATTGAGTTTATCATAGCCAACAAAAAGTCTTTCCAATCAATGCAATGTTTAAACAACAACATAAAAGCAAACATCATCCACATAGAGTGATTTAAGGCCATTTTTGTTGTCAAGGTTTCATTCCCAGTTAAAATGTAAAAGGCTGGTAAAATATTGTCAGATGACCCCAAATCACCAAGGTCTGACTCCAAGAATTATTATTGTATAGCACTTTGTGTGACCTAGCCTCTTCTGCTTCAAGTTACACTCAAACACATCGCAAATGAAATGACTATATGAGGGCCAACAGAAGTAAATGATGCTGGACAGTGCAATAACTGGATGTGCTGTGTGGTGGTGTTCAGTGGTGCCCTCCTCACCTATTGTAAAAGGTACAGGAGAAGTTGTGAAGGGCTCGAAAAACCTTGTTTTGAGAGACATCAGGGATAAAATGGATCCTAACATTGGGTAAGTAAAGATTGAATGGTAAGAGAAAAAGAAGACATTTAATCCATTTCTGTTTGCTATTACAAAGCATTGCTACAACAGAACTGCTGGTGAGATGCTCCTGTAGCCCTCAAACAGAAACAGGTCTGCCCCCAACCTACGGATCTGAAAATGAAATGAAAACGAACATACATATTTTAACTGTATTGTGCTTTCCACTGTGACTGTTCAGAACAACTGTAAAACGTTCTGACATGTTGTACAAAGAAGTTCATTTTAAACATAACCCGCTACTTAATATAGACACAGCCTTAGAAACTTTAACACATCTAATGACGCTATGTGTGGAATCCTGCCATGATGGCATAATAAGCTGTCACATAAAAGCAAGTCTATAGAAACAGGTTTTAAAACATGACCTAAAAGGTATGACTGATTGTGACAGTGAGCTCCTCGGGCAGGTCATTCCAAAATCTAAAGATCTGGGCCACAGACATAACAAAAGTTATCTGTGCAATCTTTAAAATGACAATTTTACTGCACCTTTTAGGACAAGCTAAGACACTTCTCACTGATGTCAGAAAGATAAGAGCAAAAGTAGCTTAAGTCAGTTGAGCGAAGCATAGCATAGTTGGTCATACATTCCTGGTAGCTCAATTCATTTTTGTTGTCAGATTGTTGTCTAGTTCACTGGGAAAGAAAAACTGAGAATCAATAAATCTGCATGATGCTTCAGACAGTGAATGATTCATATCAATAGGTTCAAGCCTTGTGGAGCGCACTATTTATAAACTAATGTTACAGTCCTCTGACTCACCAATGCCTCTAGTTGAAGTCTTTTTAAGAAATCCTACGCCAACAATGACCACAGTGTTCACTGCGCTGTTTAATCATCAGTGCGCTGGAGGAGCTGCAAGGTGCCTTGACACGCAGTAATACCCAGACACTCAAACATGAGCAGAGGCAAAAACGCAGAGAGCTGAATCTGTTATATTTAAGTCTGAATTCTGCGTCACTGTGGTGGAGGCTGTTTACAGAGGACGAGAATCTGTTTGTGTGAGCGTGTATGCATTTGTAAATGCGCAAATATGTGTGTTCTTTTGAGCCACTGTTTTTTCTCTGAAATAAATATGCACAGCACATCTACTGTTTGTACTTAGGCAAAATAGATGGCATTGCTGGTGAGCAAAACATCTATCATTTCTGCCTCTGATTAATAGTTGTCCTGGGGATGGCTGCTCTGCAAAGAGAGAGAGAGGAGAAAGAGAGGTGGGGGGGAGACGAAGTGAGGGATGGGAGGGAGAGCGGAGAAAGAGGAAAAAAGCAGAAAACAGCAGTGGAGAAAGAATGAGAGTAGAGAGGGATAGAGAGAGAGACTCATTCTGCTCAGGGGTCCGAAACAGTTAAACAGAAAACTGAGCTCAGAGATGTCTGAATGTCTCCTGTTGTGTTGCAATTGTGCGTTAAAAAGGGTTTATGAATAAAGCCTGTCAAGAGGATGGTGTCATTGTTGGTAAAATGGTGAATCACAAAACACAATGAATAATGTTGCTAGGGGTTTGGAGGTTTTCTTTATTCCAAATTTCCTTTTTCTTTCTCTTAAAATATTAATATTGTAAGCTATTAGCTGGCCTCAAACTTACCTCCTACTCTCCTTGTCGTCATATATTCATCTGTTATGGTGTCAGGGTGGTGACTGTGCAGACTGCAGTATAAGCATCATCATGTAAACTCTCATGCAACCCTGAAAATTTAAATTGTTGGCCACAGGGTTTCACGCACAATTATTGACAAGTCCTTCAAACATATCATCAAAATGGTCTGTGTTGCCATTGCAAAACAAATATCAGCATTTTTTGGTCTGACGCCCCTATTGGCAGGATAGTGTTAACTGTCTGTGCCTTTTTAAAGGGCTACAGCTGAGCATTATAAAAATGATTTATATGACTATTGTCTGATCTAACCCAATGCCATACTTTCTAACTAGATTAGTACTATGTAACTTCCCTACACAAGGAGATTAGTTCTTATTGGATCGCTGTCCAACCTATCGCTCCATAAGATTTTCGTCTCATCAATTTTGAAATCATAATTTGGTTGTTATGTAGTCATCATCTTGTTTTTGGCATCGACAAAGACTTTCTTTGTCAACAAAATTAGCACCGGTTTAAAGTAAGAGAAACTTGTTTAACGGCCTTGGTCATGGTTAAATGTGAACAGGGTTGATTGTCAGTGAGAAACGGGATACAAACCATTATCCAATGTGTTGAAATCACATACTTTGTTAAACCATCCAACCACTCTAACCACCTCCTGAACAGGTTTTGCAACGCTATAAGAGCATGATGTACTTCACCGTCCATGAAACAACTGATTTATTATTGGGATAGCCACAAGGAACACTGTCTACCAGAGATATGCAACACCAAACACATTTTCATATTTCACAATTTCATTCATTAAGACAATGAGGAAACACTCATACTTAACAGATCTGCAACTTATTTGATGTGATCCATCTCAGTTACCACTCATGATCCACTCAAAATGTGTGGCAGTGTTTATCTGACCCTTCCCTCTGACTGTATCTCCTTATTTAGCTATTTTCAGGACTTTCTGGGCATCACCCATTGGCAGAGGCCTGTCCAGGAGCCTGAAGGGTGTCATTGGCCATTCCTGGTGCCACCTCATTATCCTAAAGTATGATTTGTTATCTGCCTGGCCAGAGACAGGACCTTTTCTTGAACCAACTGTTCGAGAAGTAAACTGGACTTTCCTTTCGAAATTATTATTTATTAATTAAAGCACGTTCCAGTCACAGGAACAGGAAAATTTAATAATTTCTATGTTCAGGCTGGTTGCTATTAACAAATATATACTGATCTCCTGGGACATTTTACTGTTGCACATTTCCTCTCAGAGATTTGTATTTTAGAAGTTTTGCACAGTTTTGTCAGTAATATATTTACCTATATAGGCTTATTTATTTTTATTGTGTTAGTACTGTACACTGATTACATTTATATGGTGCCAGCCAAAAAAGTCTGGACACACTCCTGAACTTTGGGCAGTGGTGTGCAGCCCCAGGGTGAGTGTGGGACTGAAAACTTACTGACCATTTACCAGGTCATCAGAATATTGGACTACCTTTGACTTTTATTTTACTACTCCTATATTTTTAGGGTTCAGTCAAAGATCCTGGTTTTGATTACATGTTCAAAAGGTCCATTCTGACTTGAGAGACAGTACATGTTTACTTACTGTACACATGTTAACAAAGAATACAGTGTAAATAGTGTTAGAAGCAGCTCCTAGATTGGACAAAATGTTACTAGTGAGATGGCATTAATAACCTTTCCCTCAAAACTTTTTTTTTGGCAGAATAGAAAAATAGTTTAAATAAGAAATGGTAGCAACAGGAAAGTCTCGTCTGATAAACAAAGTGTAGATTGATTTAGGACAAACACCATTTTTTTTTTGTTTCACAACAGCTAGAGTTTAATTTGTTCATGTGATATTGTGAATATTATAAGTACACTTCTTTCTTCTACTCAGTGTAGTGTTATATATTTATCAGTCGTGCATAATCAGTTACACTGAAGTGTGTGCTTCATCATGCAAATTGTCAATCCTCAAAATAGAAATAGTTGGCCACAGGGTTATGCACACATTCATCCATGATGTCCATCTAGCATCTCACATGCACATGTGTATGTGCATGTATATGTGCATGTGTCAGAGTGCCATCTGCTCTGGTGTTGAGACGGTTAAAGGCAAACAAAGGACACAATGCAAATAATGTAAATAGCCTTCTTCTTGGCTGTCTCACTGATATGTGGCGTGTGTGTGTGTGTGTGTGTGTGCCAGTGTATAAGAGTGTGTCTATGTGAAATATGGGTGTATGCTAATAAGAAGCCACATGGATATGTAGGTCACGTCAACCTATTTTCTGCAAAGCTTACACCCCCTTCCATGTAACATGCACACATGTAGTGAGGCACACAAGCACACATGAAAAACACACACACACAGAAATACAGTCACTGCAAAATTCAGAATCCCTCCTTACTTCTTAAAACACCCGTTTTTAGTTTGAGCCACTTTGAGTGAAGCTGAGGTAGAGGGAAAAAGAGTGAGAGGGAGGGATGCTACATTCCTGACACACACACTCACCAGGATGCTTTTCTCATATAACCCAAAAAGCCCCGGTGAGCATCTCGCCGAGCTTCCACCTCAGTGTGGAGCCCGCGGTGGCATTCCCCAGGCATCCCATGGCGTTGGCTCGGTTTTGATTTTACTCTTCTCAGTGGTGTGCGCTGAGACAAAAGCTTCAGTGTGCATGTCCCTGCTGCAGTCTTATAGACTTCAGGATTTTTTACAGTGCAGTTTAAAGCAGGAGCAGGGTTCATGCAGGAGACAGGTTCCCGTGGGTCTATCTATCGAGATGTTTAAGTGCAAGGAAGAGGGGAAGAGGGAGGCGAAGAGAACCAAACAATACCTCCATCCTACTCCTCTGACAACATAGGCAGCTCTAAATTCATCATCCCACTATGGCTATTTTGGGAGCTTAAAAAATTAGGCAAACTTCATACAGAAGTGTCTCCAGATCTTTTTCTCTGTGTTTGTTTCTGTCTCTACTCCACCTCCCTCCCACCATCTCTATCTGCCAGTCGGCTGGTGTAGGTGTTAACGTTAAGAATGGCTGTTTACTTTCCGTGCCGTATTATTCATATCAATGAGCCCTCCACCGCCCCCGCCCTCCTCTGCACACTGACAGGATCACAATCCAGTCTGCCAGCCCACCCCTGCGCCCATCCTAGCACGACACACACCTCCAGCTATCGTGTCTGCTGCTCTGTCCCCTCGGTGACCCCATCTTTGCATCACACACAGTTTAGCCAAGTTAGTCAAACGTAGAAGAGGCTGACAAGTCCACTGGAACAAAACATGGGTGACAACACATTAGTCTCACTCCATTGTCTCCATCAGCCCGTCACTGCATTTTTATAAATACCAATCATACCACTTGGGACTTCTATAGTGCTGTAATTGATTTGTGTTGTTTTACTCTCAGGTGTTCAGGCTGAAAAGATCACAGGTTTGGAAAAATCTGAATTGCAGGCGGGAGATGGAGTTGACTCATGGTGATGACTCTGAAGTAAAGTGAGATATTTAATGGCTGCAAAAGTTGCAGGTTTCATTTTCCTCCCTGTGTGATTGCTAGTTTCATCACTGAGGGCTTGTGTTGCGAAGCTTGGGGAGTGAATGATGTTCATAATGACACCAGTTCTCTCTTGTAGGGCACAGAGGAGCAGACAACCGTCTATCCCTGACTCCCTGGTGTGACAACCCCCATTACCCGTCTGCTTAAACCCCATCCCCCCCTTGCAACATACACACACACACAGACACACACACGTACACATAGGCCCTCAGGGCAGTGGGAGGTCACAGTACTCTGTGCTGCCTGGCAGTGGTGTATGAGGGCGCGTGGGAGACATGCAGCAGAGACAAACTGTCATGCAGACTGTATGCGTGCACTCGTGTGGGCACGCATGCTGGCAAGCGTGCTCGTGTGCATGTTTTGGAACAGAGAATTAAAAAATGTGACAGAGCGGGGGGAGGGAAATGGGGGTGGTATTAGAGCGAGCGGTTGCTAAATGGAGAGTGGGGATGGTAGCAGAGGAGGAGGAGTGACTTGGCACAGGGTGTTTTTGCGGGTTCCACCAAGACGTGTGTTTTGGCGTGGTGGCTGCCTTCACGCTGATGATGCAATTTCACCGCCTGCCTGCCAGTCGCAAGCAGCGCGTGTTCCTCTGCCACCACCAGGCCAGTCCTTATCAGACTGTGACTGCGGTTCGCCATGGCCCTCCGGGTCCAGCTTAGGGGATCAGGGTACCGCAAAGCCTGTTAAAGAAACAGCTAGCTGCCACTCTCACTTCTCACCCACTCTGGGCCGACCGTAGCCTGTCGTCTTCCTCAACTCTGTCATCGTAATTCGACTCTATGTCTGAGGAAGGCAAAGCCAATATATTGTGGTGGTGGGGAAGTCGAGGATGGCAGGGTGGAGCATGATGGATAATGGATAATGGAGGGAGAGAGTGAGCAGGCCTGGGATCTAACCACATGTTTCAGTGTGGCTCTGTCGGGTTGGGCCTGGCTGTTTGTGGTTCTCATCTAAAACTAAGCAGGAAGCCTCACTGGAAAGATCCAGAGCAATTCTTCCTCACAGTTATCGCCCAGAAATAAAGGGGATCTACTTGTGGTGACATTACAGCCATGTTTGTCTGTATTGTAGCTGTGATGTAGCAGTCGCAAACAAAATTCCTCAGATGAGAGCAATTCCAATGCTTTCACTGCAGTTCCCCATCTGGGGTCTTTCACTCTTTACTCAATACCTCTACTCAGAAAATCGGCCCTTTTCTCTCCTTCTCTCAGCCGCACTCTCCCATCAGCCTTGTTCTTTCTGTCAAGCACATTTTTTACCCAAGAAACTGTCTCCTCCTGTTTGTCCCTTAATGTCTCACTTCCTCTCTGTGTCGTCCCTTCCTTTTCCCTGTCTGCAGAACAAGATGGGATCACAGCTGCGGAATATGGTCGTCAACATGACTCTCTCTTCCCTTACTGTGTGAGGATAGGGACCCTCACTCACACGTAGAAAAATGTGTTGCCTTCCTGTGTGGTGTGTGTGCGTGTACGTGTGTGTTCGTGCATGTGTGTGTTTATGCTGCGGTGGGGCTGTGCCACTTCCCACAGAAAGAAAACACATGAGAACATTACCACCGCCTCCCTCTCTTTCTCTCTCTCTCTCTCTCTCTCTCTCTCTGCCACTGCACTTCTCCACTTCTCTTGCCTCCTCCCATCTCTTCTTCTTCTTCTTAAAGGTACAGGGACAAAGTAATCAAGTAGACAATAAAAGTGGAGGAGGAGGACACAGTTATCAAAGTACATACTGCTCTGTGCAATGAATCAGACCATGTTAAAGTTTTCTTTTTTTCCGCCATTTTATCTGTCAGACACTAAGAGATAAGTCTAATTGAATATTCGGGTTAGGGCGCATGCGTGTTGGACAGTTTGATAATAATTTTGAGACATATCAGGTTGTGCAGGCAGAGACTTGTCAACAACTCATTAATCTTTTATGCTACTCTTGTTTTTTTTTTGTACTACAGTTTTTAAGAAAATGGCCCTTAAATTATTTTATCTATGCGTAAGTTTCTTGCAGCAGTTGTCACAACTGGTTGGATTGTGGCAGGATTGTGCTGTCCTTCAAGTGTGATCCAGGATCACCGTTTTGGATTCATGACCAAATATTTTACCAGGTTGCCCCTCAATGCCAACTTTTGTCTGTGACATGTGTGGGGCCAACACTTTAGGCTCTAGCAAGAAAAAAGCTGAGCCTGAGAATATGTCTACACTGAGCCAGTTGAATTTGTCAGTGGATCTTCTTTGTTTCATTTCAGCCATCTGTCTGAACTAAAACAGAGTTTTTCTTGCCTCAAAATGGAGCTTCTCTAAAACAGCCTCCAGATTTTGCAATGTATTGATGCGAGCCAGCTCACTGGGGGTCACAACAAAGTTACGAAGACAACTTTCTGTCATAATGACTTTCTCCGTGATTACTTACTTTAAATGTCAACTTAGCCAGTCACACAGCTGTTTTCATTAACCTGCGTTTATGTTAATTTTGTCAGACGACCATAAAATAATGATGCGGTCAGCTGGGCTGTCTTGTCTCACTGCAGATGGCGGCTATGATGGAGGGGTTTTTTGTTTGTTTAAAAAAAAGAAGACAAAGAAGGAGAGATTAGCTGTTTTTATGTTGTTCAGGTGTTTCATTGTGTGCAGAGGCCTTCTGTCACATAGTATTATAAACAGATGTGCAGTGTCACGACTTATGATAAGTTTTCAGACTCTTGGATCTGCTGCTCAAAGTGGACTTCCTTGATCATATTTCATCGTCACACAACATGACTCCACCTATGAAGGCCCCTTGTGTGTTTTCCTCAAGTTGTTTGCATCTAAACTTCTGGTAAGGCCTCATCTCTTCTGGCTTCACGGTTCGATTGATGGCAAAGTGGCTTTAGCTGCTGGTAAATCTAAAGTAATGGCACATACAAGTTAAAAAGAAAAGCAAAATGTAAGACAGATGCCTTTTGCCCATTAAGGTTTTTGTGTTGTCAAATGAAATATGCGGAATAGTGTTTTTAAAGTTTGCAATGACTTTGAACATTTTTACGAGCCGGCCAAGAAAGAGAGATATGGGAGATGGATTTTATTATTATTTCTTTCATGTGTGGCTGCAACCTGTATCTGCAGAGGAGGCACACAAAAGCAACGAGTGCCAGAGCTTTCTTTCTTTCTTTGTCTCTAATTATGGGAGCCCTGAAGAGCACAGAGTCTTTCTTCATCACAGCAGAGGCCCGCAGTAGCCGCTGGGTGTCAGATGGATGAAGCAAAGCGAAGGGGTTGGGGCGGGTTGGGGGGTTGGGGAGGGTGCCGGGTGTTTGGGAATGGCACAGATGAACTTGGTGACCAAGAGGGATGACGCAAATCAAAACAGACAAACAGACAGGAAGACAGGGGACAGACATAACAGCTGGTAGGTAGGGATGCAGACAGACAGACAGACAGACAGGTTTGTATTTGGGATAACAGAGCGCTTGAAGTTATGTAAGCAGGGGCTTACAGCTTCAAAACTCTTTCAGCTGCAGTAGATGTTTATCAAGGCTGTGCTGTGCAGATGGATTTTTTTCTACTGTTGTAAACAATTTCCTACATGCTGAGTTTTTTTCTTTGGTCTTTGCTGAGAGATGCATTTTTTGCAATTAAAAGGTAATTAACTTAACTTGAGCATTATTCAAACCCAGGAACAGAACAGAACCTGTTTGTTTGTGGAGGCACGAGTCTGAGACGCTGGTTTCAATTCAGGGACCGATGGCGGCCAAGACTTGAATATATGTTTCTTATTAAGAGCGGTTGAGGGATTTATTGATTGCTGTCTCTCTGCAGCTTCCTGTGTAAATTTCACACTTACATGTAAGACAGGATTAGCATCAGTGATTTTGCCACATGCCCCCCACTGTCTCCCGCTCACACGAACTCCTTCCAACTTGTTGACCCGATCAGAACCATAAAGAGAGTGAGGACATGTTTTGAGTAGAACCAGCACCCCCTGCTCAGGAATCCGGTTCTTCATAATGCACTTAAAAGTGTCATTTCTCTTCTGCAAGTCAAAATGTCAAGTGGAGAAGAGGAAAGATGGACTGAGAGTGAAGGAAAAGAGAAAAGGCGGATCGAGGGGCCACTGCGATTTGAGGCTGACTCATAGGCATTGCAGGGCGGAGGTTTCACTGCTGCCTCGTGTTTAGTTGTTTTGGGGTTGTGTGTTTCTCTTTTTACTGGCCCCCGAGAAGCTTTTCCACCACACAGACATACAAACATAACCTACATGCATGCATGCAGGCTCTGGGGACGCCTCCCGAGGCAGGTGCCGAGAAATGGGCTGAGAAAGGCATCCATTCGCTCTGCACTGAATTATTCAACCTGTGATTAATTATAATTTGGCCTCACAAAGGCAGGGGATGGGGGAATTCCTCTGTTGGTCTGGACTGCAAGTTATTGTGTTTTTCCTTCCCGTGCAGGAGGATGATGGGGCGGAGCAGAGACCTAACAGGGTACTGGATGCCTGCACGTCTAACGTGGACCCTCACTGCTGGAACTGTTGCATAACATGAAAGTCTTTAATGGGGAAGGACTTTATTCCTGGACTCTGCAGACTGGAACAGAGCAACAAGAGTTTAGCACACATTTCAGTGTAAAGAAAGTCAATGCGGCCAGAGATGGTTTAGTGGTTCCTGGCTTTGCAATTATATTGCATGCTTGAGTGAAATATAGGCCACCCAAAAGAGAGAAAGATGCAGAAAGCGCAAGAGGAAAAAAAATGCACTAGTTCACCTCTAGGTTCCTCCCAATATAATTAAGGGTTACCCAAATAATAACATGTAGTTTAGGTTTTCTTCTGTTTTGCTCACATTAATTCCTTTGTTACCCTGACCGAGTGTAAGTACAACGTGAAAGGTACACTTCTGCAAGGCATGGTTAATTACCTGAACTGACATTGTATTACAATGATTACGTATCATCGTAATTATTACCCATCACCTTTTGATGTGAAGCATATCTGATCGAATGGATTTAGAGTTTTCTTTCACTTCAAACACTTAGAGCATGTAGCAAGTCTGGCAAAGTATCATCTACTCAGATTTTAAATGTCTTCTGTGGTTTTAGAGAGAGCTTGCCAGAGCTTGCAAAAATAAAACTCTATTTTAAGAAAGAGCCTCCATTACAAACTCAAGCTTGAAAGGTTTAAAAGACGTTAGGTTTCCCAACTTTATGGAAGCGCAATACAACATCTCCATTAAAGTATAACTGTAAAACACAAAATAATTACTCACTTAAGTATTAACCACCTGAACACCTGTGTATACTTCAGAACTGGCTCCTGCCTTGTGTCTCTTTCTGTCAGCACAATATCATAAACTGATCTCAATGAGCAGTAAACTGCTCTGATAAGCGAGCCTGCTGTAGGATATTAAAAGTTAAAGATCACAAGCACATCCTGCCTGTAGGCCCAACTGACGAATACCATAAATGTGTCTTACATTAGGGATCCAGTCGCTCACAGATGCTTTTATACAGAGCTGGTCACATGCGGTGATGTGGAACAACCAGTGCGCCACCTCCCTACAGCTGCTTTGTAATTGGAGTCCGAGGTGTAAGGGTGCCAGGGAAAGTGTGCTGCCCTCGGGTCATTTGGGTGTCAGAGTTGTAATGAATGATAATAACCAATCCCCTTTTAGCTAACAGGAAATCAGCTAAAGATCTCATCAAGACGCCGAACTTGTGCGAGACATGAAATGTGCAGCAGAAGCGGCGCTCCAAACTCTGAGCCGACTGCTCTCGATGCAGAACAGTGAGTGCGACTTGGCACCGGAGACCGCTGCTTAAGCCTCCCTTGTGTTAACCAAGAACGCCCTTGATTAACTCATCGCTTCTGGATCCACATCCAACCCATTCATTTAAAATTTCTTTAATAACCTGACTAGCAAAAGACCACGCGTCCTTTGCTGCTCAGAAAGCATTTTCAGTCAGGGAAACCTCAGAGCTGTTTGTGTGGTATGCTGCACTCTGACCAGACTACAACAATGATTACTTCTCAGTTTGAGTCAAGTAATTGTGAATAAAATGGAGTGTAAACTGTGATCTATGTCAGTTATTTTCATCAGGCAAACACCCACTGATATAAGTGAAAATCGATAAGGGTTTCAGGAAACCAGCATATGTCTTTTTTTAAAGGTCCAGTCTTCATACAGGTTGGACAGAACTCGCTCCAGTAATTCTTATTGTAAACATTTCTCAAGCAGTTTCCATTGCTTGCTCCCTTTATTTTAAGCATGGGTCAGGAGTTGGTGATAAAATGTTTTCCTGAGTTCACTGACCTGTACAGATGACCCACATCAACATCGGGGTCTGAGCCGTGTGTGTAAAATGGGTAGCTTGATGAAGCGGTTTGAAGGGACCACAGAGCAGAGACCTACCTGATGCTTGATGCGGGGATATCACGGGTCATCGGGTTTGTTGTAAAAGGGTCCCAGACAGATCGCCCCCATGGTTGTCCTGGTCACCACACTATATCACACTGAACAGAATCCACTGCTATAAGCAACAAAATGTGAAAGAAAAATACACAAGCTGTTGTGGCTGCCGCCAAGAACATGTCTGCAAGAAATCGAGACACCTTGAGGGGCAATCAATGGAATCAATGGAAAGTTTTATCCATTTGTTAAATATAAGCAAGTTAAGGAGTTATATTGTCTACTTTAATGCAGAACAGTGGTTACACTTATTAGAGACGTATGTTCAGTCTGTACACACGATGGCATATAGACTCAGTTGATGATACTACTTTAGCTGGTGCTGATTAAAGTAAATCTGCAACTTACACGTGATGGAAATGTTAGACAATACCCTCTGAGTCATGAGGACATAAAAAGAACAGCGGCCTTGAAAAGAAGCAAAGGGTCCTGGTAATGTTTGAGATCGGTCTGAAGCTAAGCTGATTGTGCCAAATCTGCAAAATCCCAGATTAATGCCAGTTTTTTTCTAATTTCTAGGGTATCTTTTTATGGTGATGATGATATTCTTAAATCAAGGTAAAGTACTGTGTTAGTGGTCACGGTTAACAGAAATAGCACGCTTTAATAACATGTAGGGGTCACCTCACGATTTGATTTGATCACGAATCAGAGGGTCACGACTAGATTATTAAACGATTCTCAATGTCAGATTTTTACACATGGTTTATTTTCCCCCATCAGTTCAAACAAGCGTGACCAAACATCTGCTTTTAAAAAAGATAGTGATGGTTTTATTTCTTTTGTCACTTGCAGCTGCACTGTGTCTTCTCCTGCTTCTTCTTTGACTTCTTTATTTGCAGTTGGCACGCAACAATTTTGAGCTTTACCGCCACCAACTGGACTGAGGAGTAGATCAGGAGGGTGCTCTGCCGTCTTTGTGCAGGTTACTTGGCAGTTGCACAAAACTCAAAAAATGGCTGTCCCTTGAAAATGACTCTGATAGTTGATTATAGACTTTACTGCATTGATGCAGAGCCATTGAACAAAGTATGTTGCATGTTTGAATTGTGTGTATGAACATCCATTCGCCACCAGATCACCACACCTCGCTGTGGGGGCACACTTCTTCCCGCGTTGGCCTGGATGTAAACTGAAAGGCGCCGAAAAACTCTGGCGCTAAAATTCATGCAAGTAACACAAAGCTTCACACCCACGTCCTTCCATACCCAACACGCCAATGAGTTGGAACATACTCGCTACACTATACTGGAAAATACCAATTTGTTTGTTGACGGCAAACATGCAGTGAGCTCATGAGATGCCGTAATCATGACAAAACAATACTTATATAATGTGGGGGAATAATATCATCCATGACCATATGGGTGCAAAGAGGCTAAAAATGACATTAGTGTCCCCATCAGGAGAGAGTCGCAGTCCTGGAATGTCTTTAGTGGAGAAAAGAGGAAAAAAACAAATCACAATCACACACATATCAACCCACCCCCCCCCAAAAAAAGGAGGCTGGCAATAGTCCCTAAGTGCAGAGCCCGTACCCGGCATGCCTTTCCCTTCCCCATCTTTCCCCCCTTTCTCTCCTCATGTTTCTGAGGTCAGTAAACAAGAAGTGTGCGTTTCCCTTTAAGGAGCCCCCACCGCCCGCACAGAGGAGGGAGGAGCAGCGGGCCTGCGGAACAGCGGCTGAGGAGGGGAAAAAAAAAAAGGAAAAAAAAAATCCAACAGAGGACGGTTTCAAGTCCCCCCAATAGAAACTGTGCCTGATTTGTGGCCAATGTTGGAGATGTAAAAAAAAAAAAAAAAAAAAAAAAAAAAAGAGAAGAGAGAAGAGAAAGAGAGGGAGGGAGGGAGAGGAGAGAGAAGGATGAGGGAGGAGGAGGAGGGGAGGAGAGAGAGAGAGCCGAGAGAGAGAGAGAGAGAGAGAGAGAGAGAGAGAGCGAGGAGGAGGAGGAGGAGGGGGAGGAGGGGGGGTGAGAGGGGAGGGGAGGGGGGAGGAAAAACACTAAAGGGGTAGCTATGGAGATGGAGCGTTTTCCTGGCTGCTTTCTTTGACAGGTGTTGAGTGGGGCAAAAGTCTTAAAACAGAATCCAGCATGTACGCCAAAGGTAAAGGAGCTGTCGTCCCTTCCGATAGCCAAGCGAGAGAAAAGTAAGTGAATTGCGCGCTTCTTTTTTTTTTCTTTTTTTTTGTCCTCTCTCTTTTTTTTGTATGTGTGCGTGCGCGAGACTTTACCTGCTTATCATGCGGGGCGAAACGCGCGCGTGTGTGTGTGAGAGAGAGAGTGTGTGTGGGGGGGTTAGGTAGGTAGGTAGGTAGGTGGCTGAATTGGAGGGGGTGTGCAGAGGAGGGGAGTCCCAACTTTTCTAAACTAGGTAGCGTAATTTTAAAAGGAGCAGTGGAAAAGTGCGCTCCGGTGTGCGGTCTCTCCTCCCATCCGACCACCTTTTTTAGAGGTGCGCCTCTTAAACTTTTTCTCCCCCCCCTTACTCCAGAATTTCTTCTTTTTTCCCTTTCTTTTTTGTACCCCTCCGTTGCACTTTTCGCCCGGGATGTGAGTCGGTATGATGCGTCCTCCTCTCCGTAACTTGGCGCAACATTCGTGGAGAGCGACGTTGTGTTTTTTTTTTTTTATTATTATTATTATTATCACCATCCTTGTTGTTGTCGTTGTTATTATTTGTCTCCCGCGATGTTGAATAAAGTGGAAGGAGCGGTTTCTGTTTCATTCCGGGCAGGGGAGAGAAAAAAAAAGGAGAAACATGTCTGAGCTCGGGTGTGTGCGCTCGTCCCTGTCCGGAGCAGGCTGCTCGGTCGGCTCTGCAAACTTTGGGGAGGTGAAGCCGCCGGCTGCTTCAATAACATATATCATTTTATTTAACGTGTGTGTGTGTTTAGAAATATGAATCAGGCTGTTTGCTCCGGGCTGATTTATTTATTTAATTATTTATCATGATTATTATTATTTTTAACCGGTGGTTTTTGGTGCGTAAAAGCAGAGCAGCCCTGCCGATGAAGGAGAGGGAGAGAGAGGGAGAGAGGGGAGGGTGGGGGGGTTAGGTTGGGTGGGGTGGTGTGGAGGGGGGGGGGAGAAAGTTTTGTCCCATTCAGCAGTCATACAGCGGTGGTAAACTTTTTTAGCATCCACTCACAGGAAGGGGAGTCATGCTGCCACGAACATGAAGCAGATGCATATTAATATTTTTAACAGAGTTTTATTATAAGAATAAA